>SKCR01015024.1:0-89208 GCA_019454045.1 Zanthoxylum bungeanum | reverse complement strand
TATAATTTTCAATTGGGAATAAATTTCAAGATGGTCTTGGGAAAAATAATATTTACTTTATTTGATAAAATAACGTATTATGCCTAAATCTCGGAGTTAAGAAATAAGTGGAACATTATATTTGGAATATTCATATAATAATAACTTTAGTGCTTAATCCATTATACTTGTTAAAGTAGACTCCTTAATTTCTAAATCAGAATTAAGGATTAGATCCTAAAGTATGATAATGAAATTGAAGGATTTTCATGGATCTACTTAGATCTTTGAAATACTAAATTGCAATAAATAATTCTTGGAGAATTAATTACTATTCTCAAGGAGACAAAGTCAAACTTTGCAATTAGGCAAGTAGCGCAAGGCGCACCTTACTTCGTATTCTAGAAACCCGAGGCTTGGCCAAAGGCTACTAGAATGTTGAAAATGGCAAAGGCAAAATCATTATAATCTTCTGGGAAGATAAAAGGAATATCCTAAGAAGGATTGAAGACGAGCAAGGCTCTGACTTCAAATATCTTTGTCATAATTATGTTCACAACTAGTATTGAAATTGGATTTTAAATACTTAGTGTGATACATAAATATGTACTGTTGTGCAGAATCTGCTTTAAGCAGAATAATGACTTCAGACGAGATTACTCTGTGAATTGAAAATGGGACGATAGTCGCTGTTTTAACCGTAGATACCTAAGTTTAGGAATTTCCCTTTGGGTGTGTACTTAAATTAGGAAACTGTTAAAATGTAACTAGTTTGACTAGAAACATTATCCATATATCGCTTGTAACCCGCTGCGGCTGTACCTTTATATTCTAGAACACTAAAGTGTTTTATTATATAAAGATGATATTGAGATAAACACATTAGATGTGAATAACAGAATTTATATTTTGAATATAAATATATCTTAAATATATAACATGACAAATAAATAGCTCAAACTGATTTGATCAGAAAAATTAATTGTGGCATTGTTGTCTGGGATACAATCAAACAAGACTCGTATATCCACACTTTCGAAGAGTTGGTACTAGGACTAATTTGATTCCATTCAAATATAGTCTACGAATCTAGTTTATTGGGCAAAGTGCCTAAAAATACTATTTACTTGGTAAAAGTGTAAATGCCACTGATCTGTTAGCTCTAGTTCATAGTGAAGCAAGTGGACCCGTGTCTAGCTAGGATAGAGGTGGATATGAATATTTCGTGACCTGTATGGATGTGGCATCGCGTTATGGTTATGTGTTTCTTTTAAAACACAAATCGGAAACTTTCACAGTTTCGACACGAAATAGACAAACAGATCAGCTAAAGTATTAAACTGTCACGGTAAGACTGTAATGGAAAATACTTAAGCAATAAGTTTCTCGTATACTTGAAAGAGTATAGTATTCTTTCAATGAGGACTCCTCCCGGAACACGTCAGTTTGACGGTGTGTCTGAACAGATTAACCGAATTTTGTTAGACATGATAAGGTTAATCACGAGTCGCTCTGAGCTACCATCTCCTTCAATGGATAAGCTTTAAACAGTGCAATAACTTATTTTGAATAAGATTCCATAATAATCTGTTTGAAAGATATCATATTAGATATGAACAGGAAAAGAAACCGGGTTTCACAGTCCTGAATATTTGGGAATGCTAGGCATATGTTTGGATGATACCAAACTAAAACCCAAATAGGATAAGTGCCAATTGTAAGTCATCCTAGGGATACCATAAGTATTGTACTTGTAAACCTCACATGAGAACAATTAGATTGTTGCTCACCATGCGGTTTTCCTAAGAGGAATACCGATGTGCAGTGGTAAGTGGGAGGATAGTATAACTCGATGAAAATCGGAGTAATACTGTTCAAGGCACCGAATCTTAATGGAACACAAACAGTTCATCAAGGATGAAACTGTACCAGTAATCTTCAATTACACAAGAACCGCGTAGGTCGAATAGAGTCAGAAAATAACCTAGGGTATGTGTTTTTGATCTCACCTCATAAAGATGTCTATCTTATTGAGGAATACCAACTGACTACGTATGAGGAAGTGATACAAGGTATCAACTCCCTTATTATGGCAAAGTGTCATATAATCCGAAATGGATTCCATGTATATCAACCAGTTTGGATACTAGTTGATGTACCACAAGGCATTGTGCCTATTGGTACTATATAAGTCTTCAATGAAGACGTACATGGATGGAAACATACCAACGTATAAAGCTAGGCTTTTAACGGAAAGGTATCGTTATCAACATTGTGTTGATTACGATTCAACCTCTTACCTGTTGCCACGGTAAATCCATTTGGATAATGCTTGTTATTCGATCCATGAATGGATTGAAGCAAGCATTAGGTTCTTGGAATTATCGTTTTGATGTGATTTATGATTTAATTCAAAACGAAAATGATTCTTGTGTAAATAAGAGCGCACTGACAGTGGTTGTCCTATAAAATAATGATAATATGTCATTTCTTGGAAATGATATTCCCATAAAATAAATATCGCGAAAGCTTGGCTTTCGAAATACTCTCGAGAAACCGTATATTGAAAAATGTATGAGACCCGGTGTCTCATACGCTTTGAGCATATGAATTCACAAACATGCCAATCCGAGTGAAATTCACTGGATTGATGTTAAGAACATCCGTTAGTATCTTAGAGAACTAAGGATGCTGTCTTAGTCTAAAGAGAAGGAGAACTTGAAGTGATTGGGGTCACTGTAGCAAGTTTCCTATAACCGATAAAGAAGACTAAAAGTCGCAAACGGTACTATATAATTTGAAAAACGGTACAGTGAACTGGAAATATTCCAAGCAAGATATTGTTACCGAATAAACAATAAATGCGGGTTGATTGCAGCAGCTGAGGCAGCAAAAGAAGCCATCTGGGTCAATAACATGTCTAATTAGATTAGATATAGTTCTGTTAGCAACTGAGCTAGGCGTCAGCACAGGCTAAAGAATTAAAGGTCTCATCAAAGATCCAGATATATACTTCGACTATTCATCTGATTCGTTCGGATCGTACATCGTAGCGATGTGATGATCGAATAAATCGCATCAGATGATAATCATATAAATCCGCTTACGAAAAGTATTTTCTCAGCTATTTGAGCCAACCGTACATAGTTCGGGTGTAAGACAC
Source organism: Zanthoxylum bungeanum (assembly GCA_019454045.1). Lineage (NCBI taxonomy): Eukaryota > Viridiplantae > Streptophyta > Magnoliopsida > Sapindales > Rutaceae > Zanthoxylum > Zanthoxylum bungeanum. The sequence continues at coordinate 86,066 of SKCR01015024.1, read as the reverse complement.
TCGAGTGACTGACTATAGGCCAAGTGGGAGATTGTTCGACAATTATGACCCATAGCGTCACTATTTGTACACATCATTATGTCGTTGTACAAATTAACTATGTGACAAAAGAGATTGCACTCTTATCATTTGTGATTAGATCACATAGATATATAAATAATGAGAGGTCCCTATGATTTATTCCTGGACGGAGAATGATATGAGACAGTATCAGTCCACGTAGGATAAATCATTAAATACCCCTAGTCAGAGTATTATCGAGATTGGACATTGATAAATACGTAAAAGACTAGTATTGCACTTGTGCGCGTTGTGAGGATACAACGACATAGTTCTCATATATTTGGGTATAGGATACTCATGCAAGTGTAATAGGAGGTTGTGTTTCACCGATGGTACGGGAAACAGCTTCGCTCTGGATAGACCCTACGGAATCCTATTGGTAGTATGACTATGTGTCTATGGGAGTCTGCAATCAGGGTAGGTGTATTTGGTCTTAACCTGAGGTCGACAATCAATATGCTTTAGTTGAGGTCGTCCAGGGCTTTAACAGGTTCTATGTACGCCGATACTGGGTATATTGGGAATCGTAGTGTGTTGGGTGTGATGTCAAGAAGGAAGTATCACTCCAGTCATAGTGGAGATGACAGTCACGTAGGATACGGAACTTGTTCTCTTAAATGCTCGAGCTATCGGGATATTATGACTAGGTCATGTATATCCGATTATAGAGACTAGTTACTAGACATCCGATATGTGCTTCGTACGGGGCAGACACAATTCCAGCCCCAGGCATTGCGAATTCAAGTGCGATCCACAAGTCATATCAAGCGTCAAATCGTTAGTCACATCAAGCGTCAAATCACTTGTCACTTTGAGTGATGTGATGTCAAATCACTTGTCACTTTGAGTGATATGGTGTCTAGTCACTTCTGAAGTGAATGGTTGATGTGGTAGTTGGAAGGCATTAATTGTCGTTTGCCTTTGACTTTTTGAAATTGCAAAATGGTATATGTTTAATTGATTTTGGAAATTAATTAACAAATACACACAACACATTTTCTTTTCTCTTTTTCCTTTCCCACTCTCACGCCCAATGGGCATTTTCGTCTTCTTCTTTTTCTGGTTTCACCGTGAGTTGAAGGAGAAGCATAGTGATTTTTGTGGCAAAAATTACGGAGTTCTATCACACTTTAGGAGTCTTGCGAAGGTGATAGGGAAACCCACATGTGTGCATAGAATCATAACACAAAGCTTGGAGCTTAATGGATCACCATGGCCGAAAATTTTGGAGGATAAAAACAGCCCACTGCCATGAGCCCTAGGAGGGAAAAGCTTAAAGTTTTTGTTTATCGCATCGTTCAACCGATCATTGTAAGTATTCCGCAACTTCTTTGAGTATTCGCACATGTGTTTCATTACTTAAATTGATCCTTGGGACCTTAGAGAAACCCAACATCATCTCCATATGACTGAAATGATACTCCCATCTTGACATCGCTTCCAATACACTATGATTCTTAGTAAACCCAATACAGGGGTACGCAGAACTTGTTAAAGCTCCAGATGACCAATACTAGAGTAAACTGATTATCGCAAGTAATAGCGACGTAAGTCTCAGGTTAAAGATCACATACACCTACCCTAATTCGGATTCCTATAGACACATAGTCATACTACTAATGGGATTCTGAGTGGGTCTATCTAGAGCGAACTATTCCCATTTTAACGGCTAACAAAACCTCTTATTACACTTGCATAAGTATCCAATACCTAATTATATGAGAACTATGTTGTTAAGCTTCCATAAAGCGCACAAATGTAATACTAGTCTATTCCGTATTATCAATGTTCAGTCTCGATAATACTTCGACTAAGGATATTTAATGATTAAACTGTTTGTGGATTAATACTGTCTCATATCTTATTAATCTGATTTAACCATATCGACTTTTATCATTATATAGATCCAAGTAATCCAATTACAATAATGATAAAATAACAATTTCCTATTGTCACATAGTTAATTTGTACAAAAACACAATGTTCTTTACAAATAGTGATGCTATGGGCCATAATTGTCCAACAATCTCACACTTGGACTATAGCTAATCACTCAGGTATCTAACACCTGAACTATGTACATGTCGCTCAAACTTTTACTGAGATATAGCCTTCGTCAGCGGATTTGTAATGTTTTCATCTGATGTGATCTTCTTGATCTTCACAACGTCACGATGTATGATCTCACGAATCAGATAAAATTGTCGAAGTACATGCTTGGATCGTTGATGAGACCGTGGTTCCTTAGCTTGTGCGGTAGCCCCATTATTGTCACAATACAAAGGTACGGTTTCAGCTGTTAACACAACTACTTCTAATCCAATAAGAATTTACGGATCCAAACTGCTTCTTTTGTTGCCTCACCTGCAGCAATATATTCCGTTTCTATTGTTGAATCGGCAACAGTCTCTTGCTTGGAAGATTTCCAGCTCACTGCTCCATTTTTCAAATAAAATATATACCCGGATTGCGACTTACAGTCGTCTTTGTCGGTTTGAAAACTTAATTCGACCAAACCCAGTCACCTTAAGTTCTCATTCCTCATAGACTAAGAAAGTATCTTTAGTTCATCTAAGATACTTAAGGATGTTGCTTATAGTAATCCAGTGACCATCACCTGGATCGGCCCGATAGCAACTGCATATTCTTAAAGCATATGAGACATCAGGTCACGTATATATCATGGCGTACATGATCGATCCGACTGCTAAGTATACATGATCCGAATCATTACATCTATCTCATCTTGAATTTTAGGACACATATCCTTCGATAGAGAGATTCCATATGACACTGGAAGAAGCCCCCTCTTGGACTGATCCATGTTGAATCTCTTCAACACTTTGTCAATGTATGAGCTCTGGGCGAGTGCCTGTAAATTTCTAGATCTATACTGGTAGATCCTTATTCCTAGAATAAAGGCTGCCTCTCCCAAGTCTTTCATAGAGATTTTTAATAAAATCCAAACTCCCAGGCTGCCTTTCTCACGCTGCCTCTCCCATGTCTTTTAGGTAGCATGAGAATGTCATTGCCAAGATGTAATACATCATCAAGGTATAGGACAACGAATGTCAGTGCGTTCCCACTAACCTTCTTATATACACAAGAATCATCTTTGTTTTGAATGAAACCATATTCTTTATGATATCATCAAAACGTTTGTTCCAAGAACGCGATGCTTGCTTTAATCCATAAATGGATCGGTTTAACTTGTAAACCTTGTTTGCATGTTTTGGTACGATAAAAACATCAGGTTGTTGCATATAAACATCCTTCAAAAGATTTTTGTTAAGGAAAACGATTTTGACATCTATTTGCCAAATTTCATAATCAAAATATGCATCAATAGCAAGCATTATCCGAATGGATTTAATCATGGAAACGGGTGAAAAGTTTCATCGTAATCGACACCATATCATTGACGATAATCTTTAGCTACAAGCCTAGCTTTGTACGTTTGTATGTTGCCTTCCATGTCTGTCTTCCTTTTGAAGACCCATTTACAACCAATAGGCTTAATGTCTTCTGGTACATAAACTAATGTCTAAACTTGGTTGGTATATATGGAATCCATTTTGGACTTCATGGATTCTTTCCATAAAACGCAGTCGATACCTTGTATCGCTTCCTCATACGTAGTCGGCTTATCTTTCTTAATAAGATTAATATCTATATGAGGTGAGATCAGAAACCCATACTTCTTAGGTTGTTTTCTGACTCTCTCTGACTTACGCGGTTCTTGTGTATTAGAAGATTGTGGAACAGTCTCATCCCTAATGGACTGTTCATGTTCCGTGAGGGGGTCGGTGCCAGAAATAGTATCACTCCAATTTTCATCGAGTTCTACTTTCCTCCCACTTACCACTGCATTCATGAATTCATTTTCTAGGAAAACCGCATGGAGAGTAACAAGTATTTTGTTCTCTTGTGGGTTGTAGAATATCTTTTCGTTTCCTTAGGATAACCTACAAATAGGAACTTATCTGATAACCTACAAATAGGCACTTATCTTTTCGTTTCCTTAGGAAAATCGCATGAAGATCTTTCAACTTCAACATCATATTATAAGGATCCAATCCTTTATTCTGACGTCGAAACTGAAGAGTCACTGCAGCAAGCATAATGGATTGAGCAGTAAAGTTATCATCATGATGAGTCTTCCAAAGCTCATGGTCTACTGGCTACTCATGTCCGGGCTCAAGCCCAAGAGGTCTCTCTTTAACGTAGAGCAACTTCTCAGCTCCCAAGACTATCCTGATGTTCATTTCCCAATCTTGAAAATTTTCCTCATTAAAGACATTCTCACCCATGATTATGTCCCTAAAGCTAATCTTTCTAGCCATTTCGATTGCTATAGTCCAACTATCCATTCAAGTGTTTCGAGTATACTCAAATGCAATGGTTACTATAGTCTAACTATATAACCAACTACAAATGGAGTAGTGTTTAGCACAGTCTAACTGTTCAAAGAAAATAATAAAATAATATTAGTCCAACTAATATATATAATAACGAGAAATAATATAAATAGAACGCGCATTTTAGCGAGTATTAAACGAAATTACAAATTTAATACTAGCCTCTCATTATTTTTTGGCGAGCCTCTAACCCTCCGTTGAGTACTCAGGAACCTAGTTTCCTAGTGGGCTAGGATCTCGTTAAATAATACACAACCTTGACTTTGGCCAACAAGCTGTATAAAATTTAAGTAGGTAGACCTCTAAGATACATTGGATCCCATCCAATTCCTAAATCCGGTAGGTGGACATCCAAGTCTGAAACATATATCCAATTTATTTCCTAACCTGTTTCCTTTGAATCAACTAAGCCTTGGCTTTGGCTCAACAACCTTAATGATTCTAGTTAAGCGCGACACCCATTGACAGTGGGAAAGCTTCGTAATCCACATTAATGAATAAGAGTAAGCTTGACTTTGGCCAACAAGTCACAATTGCCCAAGACATGCTATGTTAACAAAGCTTTCAGGTTCAAACACATCTGCGATAGACAATGATCTTGACTTTGGCCAACAAATTAAAGTCAATCTTGGATCTTGAGAGAGAACCACTCAATGGAAGGAAACACTTAATATTAAATGTGACGGTATTTTCGTAAATTGGCAACCAATTTATTATCTTTGATTAGGTCTCACCATACACCCTTAAACATGTATTCTAAAAGCATAATAAGACACGATAAATATAATAATGATATGCGGATAAATGTATATACATTTGTTCCTAGAATAAATTTCTATATTTTCCTCTCTCCCGCTAGCACTTATATTCTTCAAAGTACCAAATTACATAACACTACAATAAACCTCATTTACATTAAGGGGAATTAGTCAGAAGAGAAATACAATGAGAATAAGAAGTGATAGGCTAGACACGTAGGTCCAATTTCAAATAAATACCATATTTATAATAATTTCCAAAATTTCCCCCACATATCTAATGTCCATCCGATATACATTATTCAAACAAATATATCCATGAATTAACACATAGCATGTTGTCAATCAATCTAATCCAATTAATTAATTCTTCAATTAATGACCATCCAATGTTCATACAACGATTTGATTTGCGCGAGTCCAACTCATTTAAGAATAAATACTCATAGTAAATGTTCTTGAATTATATCGAATTACAATATTAAATCCAATTTAAATTGTATTCAATACACTTATTATAATAATGCCTTTTTGGACTTGGATTTCAAATCCAATCCAAATGGCCTCACAGGCCCATTTAGCATCCAATGCCAATTCTTATTAGGTCCAATGGACTTTTAATAATTCTTTAGGTATGGAATTTTGGCCATTGTGGATCAAACCCATAATTCCTTGGCCCATTTAGGAAAATTAATTTTGGCCCATTAGACCCAATTAGAATATTAAAGGCACAAAAGTCATATTTTGGACTTTTATGGAAATGGTTTAGGCTCAATTGGATCCAACATAATTGTCCACAACCAAACTTTGCCCAACTAAGCCCATTAGTCCAAATATAACCAAATTAGCCCAATTAGTATTTTAGAGACTAATTTAAATTTATACAATATTCCAAATATAACATTAATCCATTTTAAGTGTAATTAACATAATTAATTAATTAATTAATCTAATATTTCCAAAATATTAATTAATCTAATTAATTATGTTTATCATTCCAATTCATGTCCAACACAAATTGAAGCAAAATCAAGTCTGCAACAACATGCTCATTCACGGAAATTACAAGAAAATTAACATTCAATTTGATTCCAATCCAATTAAATCAATGTTCAACAATTATTTCATGGCATTAACAATTCCAAGTGTCTAATTTTAAAAAATCACCATGAGATAATTCTAGGGTATGTTCGGCCAACATAAGGATTTGGGGAAATTTGATCCCATCAATTTCTCAACAATCCAATAATGCATAACTCTAAGTTATCATCATCTAACATCACCAACAAATCAATTTTAGATTTTAATGCTCCAAGCAAAAATAACCAATTAAAGTTTTATAAACCCTAGATTTTAAAATCATAATTAGAAGGCTCTAGATACCCTTGTTAGTCTCTAAGACATGCTTCCAATATCCTAAACATGATTTTAAGTGTGCATTAATCAAGTAAAGTTGTGGAAATACTTACATTGATTTGGAGAAATTCGAAATTTTCCACTTTTGGATGAAGCTCCAAGCTTTTGTGGAGTTATTTAAGCCTTGGGTGAATTTTCCTATCATCTCAAATGACTCCCCAAGTGCTAGCTTAGTGAAATTTTGAAGCAAAAATTTCTTCTCCAATGGAGATAAGCTCACGACAAATAGAGAGGAAGAGAGATGTGTGTGTTTCAATTTTCCAAAAATTGGTTGTTGAGTGTGTTAAATGATGCATTAATATTAGCGAACTACTTCCATAAAAAACATTACAAGTGATGTAAGTCAAGTGGTCCCACCACTTTTAAATTCAAAATTTAAGTTGGCTTCTCCAAAACACAACTAAACTTGGACCCGTGTTCGTTTAATTCCGATTAAATTAATTTATGGTCGCGACATAATTAAATCTAATTTAATTAAATAAATATGCCTAGCAAAATTATTACGATAATTGCTTACGAATTAATTCCAAATTAATTCATTTATTTGCCCGAATTAAAATCCAATTTTAATTTCGTATTGAAATCCAATTTCAATTAATATATCTGATATATTATTTTAGCCCCAAATAAATAAATTAAATAGAAAAATCTAATTTAACTATTAAATTTATTTTATTGATTAATTCTAAATTAATTGCGTTATCTCTTCTATACAAATTTAATCCCAGATTAATTCTTGCAGCAATTATCCCAGATTAATTTTCTCTCACATAATTAATCCCAGATTAATTCTATTCGAGTCAAATATCATTGGTGAATCTTTGAGAATCGACCCAAGAGATTCCTGGATATGTTGGCAGTAAATACGATTGTCGGACTATCCAAATAGGTGCATACCCCGTACCGTGTTCTCACCGATTTACAAGACATGGTTGGCTTCTAGCAAAGCACTATGTCTACCCAATTCTCTAGAAATATTCACCAAGGAATATAATCTATATCAGGCGTAGTAATATTATGTAATGCGTAATACTGTCCATTATCGAATGTCACATGTTAGGCCTGTGGCTGGCTTTGTGTCTGCCTATACGAAGCATATATCGAATCACGAGTAACTAGTCTCCATAATCGAAAAGTCATGACCTAGTCATACTTTCCCGATAGCTGCAGTTTTTAAGAGTACTACTTCCGTATCATGTATGACCATCATCTCTATATGACTGAAGTGATACTCCCATCTTGACATCATATCCAATGCACTACGATTCTCAGTAAACCCAATACAGGCGTATAAATAACTTGTTAAAGCTCCAGACGACCAATACTAGAGTAAACTGATTGTCGCAAGTAATAGCGACATAAGTCTCCGGTTAAAGATCAAATACACCTACCATGATTCGGATTCCCATAGACACGTAGTCATACTACCAATGGGATTCCAAGTGGGTCTATCTAGAGCGAACTGTTCTTCTTCTAACGGCTAACAGAACCTCTTATTACACTTGCATAAGTATCCAATACCTAAATATATGAAAACTATGCCATTAAGCTTCAATAACGCGCACAAATGTAATACTAGATTATTCCACATTATCAATATCTAGTCTCGATAATACTTTGACTAGAGATATTTAATAATTAAACCGTTCGTGGATTAATACTGTCTTATATCTTATTAATCTGATTTAACCATATCAACTTTTATCATTATATATATCCAAATAATCCAATTACAATAATGATAAAATAGCAATTTCCTTTTGTCACATAGTTAATTTGTACAAAAACATAATATTCTTTACAAATAGTGATACTATGGGTCATAATTGTCCAACAACATGATGATGTGATAGTGTTCGGATAAATCCAGGTACGTTTGGAGGATTCAAGGCCCTTTTGTAGTGTTTGCGGAAACTTTTTCTAAAGATTTTCTAAAAACACATAAAGTGATGATTTAAGTTAACGGGTGCATAAATTAGTTTGTAATGGTTTTTTAAGAGTAATGAGACTGAAACCATTGAAATTGGACTTGATTTGGTTATCCCGGAAAGATCTGAAAGTTTATGGTAGTTAAGTCGAGAATACCTTAAGTCGTGATTCTAACGGCATTTCGCCATTTGTTTTGACATAATTGACTAGGACTATGAGCGCCCACGAAGCCAGGTAAATAACCTATACGATGAGAGCTTGAATTGTTTATTTGTGTTTAATTATATATAGAGGTTTTTGATTTTTTTTAGGATAAAACGAGGATTATTACTAGGTAGTTTGAGAATGAGGTTCAAGACTATAATTAGTTAAGTGAATTGACCATCACATATATGGATTTTATTATTACTATGATATAAATTGAAATATTTGATGAGCTCAATGTTTATATGCATATGTTATGCAAATAAATGTGTGAACCTGTAATGATATGTATATTTCTAAGCATACGTACAAGTATAGAATGCGTATTTGTATATGTATGAGATGATAGGATATGTATGATTTCGGTATAAAATATCGGTAAAGGGAATAAGTTATAACTTCAGAGTTTGTATCAACATATGTATGTGTGCGTTTTATGGATAAGTTTTTTATTGACTCGACTATGCAAATGTTGGTATAAAAGTTGGATTGGATAATTATAATAAGAAATTGGTATAAGCTAAGTTCTTCCTGAATGGATAAATATAATTGATAAGTTTCTGTATCAATGGTTACTATATGGAAAATCAGAAACTAAGTATGTTTGATAGATAAATGAAAGATATGAGGTCCGTTAAAGTTATAGCATTTACTTTCATATTGATATGTATATGTAACATCCCGCCTAGGCCAGGATGCTGCCAGCAGGAGACAGGAAAACCCATCTCCATAAGCCTCTGATTCTAGCGAAATTTCGACATGATGTATGCAGAACATCATACAACATGGCTTATAGCCAGCACCATGAGACAACCTGCTTATGCAACTCAACACATATGCAATCATCATCAAGGCCTCAGGCTGAACTCAATGAACAAGATATAAATACTTGATCTCCGGCCAGAACTCGAAATAAAACTACGCTATTACATAACTCTTACATATGAGATACAAATGTAAAAACATATACAAAGGTCTTGAGGACCCATAACTCGACCAAGGACTACAAAACTCTCTTGACTGTAATTGGGGCGATCCACTGTCTTCAAAGTCTTCACTGAAATCCTGCTGGTTCAGTATGGCTGTTTCTATCCTGTAATACTAACAAACTGATATGGTGTGAGTCATAAGACTCAGTAAGTAACCATGCTCATAACTTGAGCGTACAAACACACACAAAGTCTAAGTTATGTTTCTATATTAACCTGAATTGTTCATAAAGTCATTAAAGTTTCAAAGTTTGAAATAACCATATAACTCTTATCCATTTATTTCCATATTACTTGCTACTAGTCTTTCTAACTATTCGTATATGACTTAAAATCCTGTACATTTTCAACATCTATAAATTATTCACTAAGACAAGTCTTATCATGTATTTTCAGTTTTAAGATTTTAGATACAGTTTACAGTTTTAAGATACAGTTTTCAGTTTTTAGATACAAATCATAATTTTCAAGTGTAGCTTTCAGTCTTTAGATACAGTTTTCAAAAAGAGCTTTTCTAGAAAGAGAAAGTAAAGTAAAGTTTTCAACAAAGAGTTTTTAGAAAGAAACTTTTAGAAAAAGGGTTCTTCAAAAAGAGTTTTCAGAAAATATTTTCTAAAAGCTTAACATGTTAAAGTAATGTACAGTTACAAGTCATACATATGACTCATGTATTCATTTTTAAATGCATATAGTCGATATTATGCATGAAAGTATTAGTATATTAGTATGTAAGATTTCAAAAAAAGTTTAAAGGTAATGGTTATAAAAGCATGATGAGTCTTATATAATTGTGACAAAGGAACTTAACATATAAATTTACCTATAGTTTACATATGTTTGGTAAGTAAATAGAAAATAAGAGTAGTATCTGATGATCAGTTAAAGTAACATATTTGTGAAACGGTTAGGAAATAGATGAATTATAGAGCTTAATAGCCATAATAAAGATGTTTAAAGTTTAAGTATGGAACAAGATGTAAGGGTGTGTGTGAGATAGAACAGAAAAATTTTAATAAGGGGTAATATCTGAACTTGGGTAAGATTTTCGCAGTTAATTTAGAATTAAAAATTAGGTGTGACTTCTTAGACAACTTAAGTCATTAATAGATTAAGAAACAAATTTTGTATGATTTTGTATACTTAAGTTATGAGCATGATTACTTACTGAGTCAATATGACTCACACCTTTTCAGTTGTAGTTTTGAGGGTCAGTAGCAGAAGTTTGGTGAAGACTTTGAAGATAGTGGATCGCCCCAATTTGTAGTCGACAGAGAATCCTGAGTCTTGGGCCGTCCTCACGACCCTTTGTATTATATTTTGCATTTGTATCATATAAGTAAGGGTTATGTAATAATGTAGTTTTTATTTTAAGTCCTGACCGGAGGCCAAGTGATTTACTTTTTATTCTTTGAGTTCAGGCCTGAGGCCTTGATGTTGAGATGCTGACCTGAGGTCGAGATTTGATGATTTTATTGTATATGGATGCTGGCTATAGGCCAGGTTGCATGATGTTCTGCATACATCATGCCGAAATTTCGTCAGTTTCAGAGGCATATGGAGATGAGTTTTCCTGTCTCCTGCCGGTAGCATCCTGGCCTAGGCGGGATGTTACAAAGTTGGTATCAGAGCATGGTTTAAGAGTCAGTCGGTAGCATAGTCTAGAAGTCAGTGACTACAACTGTGGGGATCCGGCTGTCGGAGATTGTCTTTAGTTGGTAAAGCCCACATAGGTCCTTGTATGTAACTTCTATGATTGTTTTACGTAATTTGATTATAGTATTCAGCGCTTTGCTTGCTTGAATATGAGTCCATGGGTGACTCATTTGTTGTGCATAAATTAGCTATCTCCGTATGAGAGGAGATTAAGTTGAGTTAGTACTTCTGCGACCCTTTTTAGATCAGAGAACTAATATAAATGAGATAGTACCTGTGTAAGGCCCTTGTGAGGCCAGAGAACTCGAGTTCAGAATCAGAATAGTACAGTTAGAGAAAAAGAACCAGATCAGTATAGCCAGAGATGAGAACCAGACCAGTCTAGTCAGTTTAAAGTCGTAGATGAGCCGTTATGAATTCTAGTTTATAGGTAGTGGTTAGTTCATAGTTGAGACAGAGAAATGATATCAGTGAGTTTAGAGTAAGGTAGTTTTCGAACGATCGACCGGGTTCGAATCAGTAGTTATAAGGGCGAGAAATTTCGAGGACGAAATTTTTATAAGGAGAGGTGAATGTAACATCCCAGATTTTCGAGACTGTTCTAGAAAAAATTCTAGATTGATTTTATAGTCTCGGAGCATGATAATAAAGAATAAGAGTTCAAGTGATGAAACATGAGTTGGAATAGTATATTATGAATTTTCGTCGCGTTGGAAAACGCGTGGGATCAAAAGTTAGTTACGTATTTTTGGAAAACGCGTAAAGTTTACAAATTTGGGCACGAATTAGCAAACGACTCCGATCGAGTTGGTTCTTGAACAATCAGACTCGTTTTTCCGAGAAGAATAACTTTCATGTTGAGCACTTTTCGCGAATCGTGTCAGAAGGGCTCCGAAAATATAAAATTCCAGAAAGTTCCATGATAGAGGCTTAACTGCAATTATGCGGGGGCCTTTTTGATATTTTCCGGGATAGTATAAAAAGCCTCAAGGTTTTGTAAAATTACAAATTGAGCAAAATTCCAAAACCCCTCTCACGCCCCCCATGACCTTTACACGCGAAGAAGGGTTTTGGTCGCGCCGGTGGCTTCCCGGCCACCCCCGGCCGGTGCGCCCGGCCACCGTGCGCCTATTGGTGGCCGGCGGCGACACTGAGTCGCCAGTGAACGGCGGGAAATGAGGAAGAAGAGCGTGATTATGGGTATCCCGATCTCGGCTCGTCGCTTTGATTCACGACTCGAGCCACCCACCAAATCGAAGCCCTCGACAAGTACTACGAGTATGCGGGGTCAATTTCACCGAACAGTGGCTGGTTGCACGCGAAACGAGGCAAGAAACGTCGGATGAATAGTAGACCCAGATGAACAGTAGCTCCGATCGAAATTCCGATCGCACCAGCACGTTCGTATGGCCGATGAGAGTTCGAATATGGCCTCGGAATTTCGGTACGACTCTCCGTTAGAATTATTATTAAAGTTTGTAGTTATATATTCGGATGTATCCCGTAGTTCCATAGTGTAACGAATTAGCATGAAATGAATTGAATATGATTTAATATATTAAAATGATAAATATGGTAGAATCGGGGAGAATCGAATGAGATATGATCGATCTAGTAAAATTAGCGAGTTTCCGGTAAAATGGAGTTTCTCTCGCGACCGAGCGTAGTTGACCGTAATCATGAAAATAGTATAAATATGATATTACGAGGGTAATTAAGTAATTCGGGAGTAGTTCGGAGGGTTCGAGATCCTTCCGTAGCGTTTGCAGAAACTTTTCCGTGAAATTTACCGCAAACGCGTTAAAACGAGAATCTAGGTTATCTAGCTATTTGGAATTGTATAGAAAGATATATATTAGAGAAATGTAGTTTGAACCGTAGTATCGTAGATGACTCGGGTGTTGCGGGGAGGTTCGGAAGTTTAGTATAGATAAGTTGGAAGTTCAGCAAATAGCAGTGCTAACCTTATGTTGTTATTGTTTTACAGATCGGACCCGGATCGCAGGCGTTCTCCTAGCCAGGTAAGTAACTCATGCTGCGAATATTTAAGAAATCTAACGTTGCTCGAAATTAGTAATATAACAAAGTCGTATATATGTATGAAACCTGTATATATAAAGATGAGAGTAAAAGAAAGTAGTAGGTGTATCTATATACACATGTAGATGAAAACAAGCAATTACAAGTATATATATGAGTAAAGATAAGCAAGAGCATGTAGAAGTAAAAAGATACATACATAAGTATAAACCAGTATATATATATGTATGTATGTATAGATAGAGCATATAAATGAGGTCATGATTATGAATATAATTAAAAGTTAAATGAGACTTGGGTATGGGGGGTTGTAGAAACTACACCCTAGGGAATGGGTTTAAAGCTTAAAGGATGTTACGGCGAGCGCGACTTATAAGTACACTTTATTGACAAGAAAAATGAAAATTGAACGAATGGGCATATTTACTAATAATGTATAGTCATTTACCGATTTAGCAAAGATTAAGGTAAAATGTAAAAGGTTATAATATGGTATCATAGAGAAAATGCTAAAATATGTTAATTTGAGTTTGCATGCGGGTGTGTATGATTGCTCGATAAAGTAGAATATGAACCTGAGTGGTATAAAAGAATATGAATGGAAGTATGAGCATATAGTATAAGTAATAGTGTTTATGAAAATCATGTCATGTTCATATGCATACTAGTCTGAGTTACATTTCATAACTCAATGGAGATAAAGTATGAGCATGTTATTATATATATGTATGCATATATCTTATATATATATATATATATATATATATATATATATATATGAATATAACTATGTAGGAAGATAAGTTTATGTGTGCATGAATATTCAAGCATATATACAATGTATGAAAGCATGGCTAGAGTAGAAAGAGCATGAGAATTTCATATACATACATATATATATATATATGTGTGTGTGTGTGTGTGTGTGTGTGTGTGTGTGTGTGTGTTAAGATTTTTGGCAGTTGAGAACGTTTTCAAAGATTAAAAATGTTTTAAAGAAAGTTTCAGATGTTTAAAATACAACATATTCCAGAAAGATGTTTCTTCCAGTTTTGAGATTTTAAAACATGAGTTTTATGGTTTTCGGGGCATGAGGTAAAACCTCACTCCAGTATGTAACTAGTACAGTTGCAATTGATGGATACTGAGAACATGTGCACATGTAGGGCCAGGATGGCGGCTTAGGATAGTGTACCTGGTCCTTAGTGGTGGCTACACTACCAGTTGAGATGTTGTCCTGGGTGTAGAGCTCTACGTTGCCAGTTGAGCTGTTGTCCTGGACGTAGGGCACCACCACCTCATAGATGCCGCAGTTGAGCTGTTGTCCTAGGCATCGAGTACCATCAGTTTTTCATAGATGCCGCAGTTGAGCTGTTGTCATGGGCATCGAGTATTTTCAGTTTTCAGTTTTCAGATACAGTTTACAGTTTTAAGATACAGTTATAGTTTTTAGATACAGATCCTAGTTTTCAAGTGTAGCTTTCAGTCTTTAGATACAGTTTTCAGAAAGAGCTTTTCTAGAAAGAGAAAGTACAGTAAAGTTTTCAACAAAGAGTTTTTAGAAAGAAACTTTTAGAAAAAGGGTTCTTCAAAAAGAGTTTTCAGAAAGTATTTTCTAAAAGCTTAACATGTTAAAGTAATGTACAGTTACAAGTCATGCATATGACTCATGTATTCATTTTTAAATGCATATAGTCGATATTATGCATGAAGTATTAGTATATTAGTATGTAAGATTTCAAAAAAAGTTTAAAGGTAATGGTTATAAAAGCATGATGGTCTTATATATAATTGTGACAAAGGAACTTAACATATAAATTTACCCATAGTTTACATATGTTTGGTAAGTAAATAGAAAATAAGAGTAGTATCTGATGATCAGTTACAGTAACATATTTGTGAAACGGTTAGGAAATAGATGATATATAGAGCTTAATAGCCATAATAAAATTGTTTAAAGTTTAAGTATGGAACAAGATGTAAGGGTGTGTGTGAGATGAACAAAAAAATTTTAATAAGGGGTAATATCTGAACTTGGGTAAGAATTTTACAGTTAATTTAGAATTAAAAATTAGTTGTGACTTCTTAGACAACTTAAGTCATTAATAGATTAAGAAACAGATTTTGTATGAGTTTGTATACTTAAGTTATAAGCATGATTACTTACTGAGTCAATATGACTCACACCTTTTCAGTTGTAGTTTTGCAGGTCAGTAGCAGAAGTTTGTGTGAAGACTTTGAAGACAGTGGATCACCCCAATTTGCAGTCAACAGAGAATCCTGAGTCCTGGGCCAAGTTATGGGTCCTCACGGCCCTTTGTATTGTATTTTGCATTTGTATCATGTAAGTAAGGGTTATGTAATAATGTAGTTTTTATTTTGAGTCCTGGCCGGAGCCAAGTGATTTACTTTTTATTCTTTGAGTTCAGGCCTGAGGCCTTGATGTTGAGATGCCGACTTGAGGTCGAGATTTGATGATTTTATTGTATATGGATGCTGGCTATAGGCCAGGTTGCATGATGTTCTGCATACATCATGCCGAAATTTCATCAGTTTCAGAGGCTTATGGAGATGGGTTTTCCTGTCTCCTGCCGGTAACATCCTGGCCTAGGCGGGATGTTACATATATGTTAATCAAGTTACCTGAATTCATTAAGTTCAAGTTCCAAAAGTGGCTACCCCCCGGCGGACAGGTATATGTCTATCCTGTAAGGAAATCTATTAAAGGGTTATCTATCCACAAGGAGATCGTGAGCTATTGAATCTAAGGCTGAAACCTAAAATCTATTTTCCAAGTTCATTTTAAGTTTACCACATCAATCTCATTAGTGATCAGGCAACAAGAAGCATTAAGCTTAAAATTCAATAAACAAACTAAATAATTACCAAATATATAATTAAATCAATTATTAAGCATGTGAATATTGTGTTTCATCACTTCCCTATAATAAAAAAAAATGCTGGGGGGTTAGGGATCCACCTTTACTATTTCTAATTTAGAAATCTCCCTTACTATATTATAGAATTTATTAGTGATATTACCAACCAGCTATATAGGCGGTATCCTCATTAAGTCATATTTTAATTAAGTCCGACCGACCATAAAGGCAGTATCATTATTTATCCACCAGCCATATAGGCGGTAATCATCTGTCACATAAAGACCGACCATATAGGCGGTATCACATTATGTCAAATAAATAAACCCAACCATTAAGGCAATATAACCTTTTATGTTAAATTAAAATTTCCATATTATAAATAAGGGAGCTTAATCTAAACTTAAATAATAAAAGCTTCACCCTTCCCCTAGCGGAAAATTAACTACAAAACATAAAAGAAAAGAAAAGAAAATAAACTACTACTATTATTGAAAATAAAATTACATAAATTAAATACTAAAAATAAATACAAACAAGATGCAATCCTTAAATTCTTAAAAAAAATCTAAGGAAAGCATGAGAATTACAAATGAAATGGCTTGGTATTTATAAGAAAATCTAAAAGCTTCCACCAATTTCTCCACCAATTGCTCCACCAAACACCCCATAAAACACTCCACAAAATCCTCCACCAAACACTTTACCAAACATCCTACAAGACACTCCATAAAACATTCCACCAAACATGCAAGCATGTTTTATGGAAGTTTGACAATTATAAATTGTCATTTTCCATTTTTTTATTTTTTGATAATGACTTTAGTATTTACACAAAACACATTGGATTATTCATTAATTTCGGTCTTTAAAACTTAGGAATTCGAAGATATTTAAAATTTTAAAATTGTAGAACTTTGAGTCTTCTTTAATTTTCAACTTGAATCAGCTCAATCGGATATCGGATGAAAAAGTTATGGCCAAAATACCAAACTTGCGTAAAACTAGAATTTAGGACTACACTTCGTGACGGTTACAGTAAATTTTCATTTTTGACCTTTTTTTCTCCGGATTTCATCGTTTTAAGCCCTGAGTTGATTCCATTAAGTCCTAATATTATTTTTATCTACAAAATAAACAAAAAAACATCAAAACGTTCATAAAACCCGAGAAACTATGCAAAATATTAGGTTAAATGAGTGGGAAATAGTGATATAATTACCACTCATCACACCCCCAAACCTAACATTTTTATAGTCTTCGAGCAAAACAACAAAATAAAATAAAATAAACAGCTAAGACTAAATTAAACTAACCCACTTTCGTAGGGATCACGGTTGCATTTAGCGTATGCAACAAGCCTTTAAACCTCTAGATGTCTCCAGTGGACGAGTTGTAGTGTCGTGGGGGTTTACAGCAACGTTACTCACAAATGTTTGATAAAATTAAAAAGATAGTAAAACTAATACACACAAAAGTAAAAGGACAAGAGAATTGCATTTAGCGTATGCAACAAGCCTTTAAACCCCTAAGTGTCCCTAGTGGACGAGTTGTAGTCTCGTGAGGGCTTACAGCAATGATACCCATAAACATTTGATAAAAGTAAAAAGATAGTAAAACTAATGCACACAAAAACAAAAAGGCAAGAGAAAAGAGAATAAAGAAGTTAGTGACTAAACATGTGAAACTTCTACTCCAAGTTAGTAGTTGTTTTCTTTCTTTCTAAATTACCGAATAAGTAAATTCTCCTATTATTTTTACCATTCTCCATATACACAGCCAACAAAATATTAATAAACTCATTTTGCCCACAATAGTCACAAGTGTAGTTGAAAAGAGAGTAATATTTTTGTTTTAAAATTTTATCAGAATTCACACCTTTTTGTAGCAATTGAATAATTATTTTTCTGATTTTTCTAATTCTTTCCTTTGATTTTTGATTTTTTTATTTATATACAATGTCTTCCATCTATGTAGCGAACTTTAGGTCGGTGGCTCCCAAACCAATTGGTTTTAGGGCATCAGGTGTTAAGACACCCAAACGAACTTAATTACTCAGACTTTAGATATATATATCTTTTGCAACATCTTCGATCCATGTAACGAGCTTTGGGCCAGTGACTCCCAAACCAGTTGGTTTGGCACTAGGTGTTAAAACACCCCTACGGACTTAATAACTCGGATCTCAGACGTTTTTTTTACTCCATTGCCATTTATATATACTTCCTCCAATTAAACTAGAGCACTGAATATTACAAACTTGTCAATTACAGTTCATGTCCGTATGTTACTATGTATGTTGATAATACCTGCCAACTGAGCATATGAAGATTTATTTTAGTCAGTATTATGGAGGATTCACAAATTAAATAATTCAAAAGGAAATAAATAAAAATTAACTTGTTTCGAAAATGGGTTTGAGATACGTATCAAGAGTTGAAACTCCTTACACAACTATCTCTCACTAATTTCACCCGATTAATCAATTAAAAACATAAAAAAATAAAATATCTTTTTAATTTTTGTAAAATTTTACCAAGTTTTTTGTATTTTCTCGAAAAAATTTGGACTAAAAATCTAATAAAAATAACATAAAATAAACAGATACTAATCAACTATTCTCTCCCCCAAACCTAAATGAGACATTGTCCCAATATCTTAAATAGTAGAAGAAGAGTTTAGAAAATCATACCTGGTTAGCTGAAATGCTACATCTAGAAAGGAAATTAAAGGTTAAGATCCAGATTTATCCGAAGTTTCTTACCACGATCATCCTCGGACCATTTTATCTTGGAAAGGATAAGGTTAATTTGTGGTTCAAAGGCTAAGATTTGGTCAATTAGATCCGTGACAGTTCTGGCAGTAAAGAGTAGCTCTTTCATAGGTTTTATCACGAACCCATTTCTCCGGGCATCATCAAGAAACACACAAAGAAAATCATAAAATCCCTCAATGTTAAACAGCCCAATTGGTTTCTAGTGCATGTTCAAGTGCGCCCAAGATAGCACTATAAAAATTTCCTCCGATGTGCCCAAGCCACCTAGTAAAGTAATAAAAGCATCAGTATGGTTAATCATTTCCATCAGTCACTCAGACATTCCCGGTACGATCAGTTCATCTCCGCTTGATGAACCTATCAGATTCGTCTCCGCCAAGGATTTTGAGATGATTCCCAGAACTGGACTACCTTTTTCCTGTACGGCCTTTGATACGATCCCATAAGTCCAATATTGCCTCCGCCGTATACTAAGTACATATTCCTTTTAGCTAAGACTCGACCCAATTCTGGTGTTGCTTCTATATATTGTGGTTTAGTACCAACACTAGTACCGTAAAATACACAGATGTTTTCAATTCATCTTCTTGAAGTAGCTTCCATTTTTTTTTTTATGTATTTCTTTCTCAAATCTGGATGCCTTCAAAAGTGAAATGATGAGTTGAATTTATAGTACCTGAAAAGGGTGAGCAATAATTGCACTAGTTTCTTCCAAATGACGATTGTTAGCTAAACAACAAAAGAATAGTGAAAGGTCAGAAAGTCTGGATCCTGTCAGCAAAAATAAAAGAAAATAACAAAAGAAAAGCAAATCAAAATAATTATTAAGGCAATAGAATTGTATACGTAATACGCCACTCGTTTGGTATATAAATCTATTAGAATGCGTCTCAAGAATCCATTCCTTACTCAGCCATCACTAATGACTTAAATCTCATCTTTATGATTTCCAAACACCATTCCTCCTTAAATGCTCCATTTTCGCCTTTCCCTACAAAACTAACACACAAAATTAAAAACTCTACAACATGTATACAGAAAATATGAAAACAGAATTTACAACAATTGCACGGGTTGCCTCTCTGCTAGCGCTAAATTTTTCATCTTCAGCAGACGTGATTGAAATCCATCTGTTATGGAGGTTTTAGCATTATTTTGGACTTCTGATTAAAGACAATCTCATGAGCATTGCTTTTGAATGGTCTTTTCCAACGGTAAAGTGGCAAAAAGAGTTTTATCTCATTCAATGTTCCCGCCACCTTTTTAAATTTTGTCGCTCCAATGGTTCCTGAAAAGAAAGAAAGAAAATCAGGAGGCCTCGTATGGTGTTTGACTTGGAATGGAAGTTCCATTCTGTCAAGCTTCTGGGCGATATCTCTGATCTGTATACCCCAAAACAGTGATGTAAAGACATTTTTGCTCCTCCATTTTCTCTACTTCTTGCTCCATCTTTTCTTCACAGATATATTTTAGGATTTTCACGTTCAATTCTTCATCTGTCATCTGTGAAATGCATGCTCCATTAGTGTCAAGCTGAGGATGTAAAGATATATTTGATTTTAGGTCTTCATCCTTTGATCTGTGTGAAATGATTGTCTCAGGTAGATCTTCTTCAAACATTTTTGCAATGGATGCTCCAAGATCTTCATTTTGAAGATGGAAAGTTTGATCTTCCCATGTTGGTGCAGTTAGTACAATAGCTCAGCTTCATATTCGTCAGAGTTTGAATAATAAAAATCAAATCAAGATTTTACTGGTTTAGGCTCTTGAACTGATACCTCTGGTTGTTGATACTACTCAGCCTCCTCCTTTGTTAAAATTATTGGACAGTTATGACTCATAGCGTCACTGTTTGTAAAAGACATTGTGTTTTTATACAAAATTAACTATGTTGTAATGAAATTTCCTTTTACCGTTTTGTAATTTATTTACTTTGATATATAAATTGTAAAAGTCCTTATGATTAGTTCCGGATTGAGATGATATGAGACAGTATCAATCCATAAAGGTTTAATCATTAAATATCCCTAGTCGTAGTATTATCGAGATTGGACATCGATAATGCGGAATAGACTAGTATTGCACTTGTGCTTGTTGTGAGGGCATAACGTCATAGTTCTCATATGTTTAAGTATAGGATACTTATGCAAGTACGATAGGAGGTTGTGTTTTACCGATGGTACGGAAAACAGCTTCGCTCTGGATAGACCCCGCAGAATCCCATTAGCAGTATGTATATGTGCCTATGGGAGTCCGCTTCAGGGTAGGTGTATTTGGTCTTAACCTGAGACTTGCATCGCTAGTACTTGCGACAATCGGTAAACTTTATTTTGGTTATCCAGGACTTTAACAGGTTTTGTGTACGCCTCTTCTGGGTTAATTGAGAATCGTAGTGTATTGGATGTGATGTCAAGACGTAAGTATCACTTCAGACATATGGAGATGATGTTCACGCAGGGATTCAGAACTGGTTCTCTATAGTGTTGCAACCATCGGGATAATATGACAAGGTCATGATTATCCGATTCAAAGAGACTAGTTGCTTGATATCTGATATGTGCTTCATACGGGGCAGCTATTCCAGCCCCAGGCCTTGCACGTGACATCTGATACTGGATCGCAATACGTAATACTAAGGTATACTACGCCTGATAAAAATCGTATATTTCATTAAGAATATTTCTGGAGAATTGGGCAGGCATGGCGCTTTGCTAGAAGCCAACCTTGTCTCGTAAATCGGTAAAAACGTAGTACCAGGTACGTGCGTGTTCGGATAGTTCGACGACCATATTTACTACCAACATATCCAGGGATCTCTAGGGTCGCTTCCCGAAGATTCACCGATGACGTTTGATTCGAACTTAATTAATATGAGATTAATTGTGGAGAGACTTTATCTTAGATAAAGTACTATTTGATGAGAGAGAAAGATTAATTTGGAATTAATCGATAAAATAATATATTCGATATATTAAACGAAATTGGATTTCGATGCGAATTAAAATTAGATTTTAATTCGGGCAAACGAGTTAATTTAGAATTAATTCGTTAGTAACGTGAATAGTAATTTTGCTAGGCATAATTATTTAATTACGTCGCGACGAAAGTTCCTTAATTCGGAATTAGCGAAACCGAGCCCAAAAGTGTTTGCGGGCCCACTCGCATTTCGAATCAAGCGGGGCCCATAAGTCACATCGCAAGTCACGTCACTTGTCACTTTAGTGATAGATATCTTGTCACCTTTTTGGTGAGTGACATGCAGTCACTATTCATTGTGGAGGTGGTTGTGAGCATTTAATGAAAATTTGGAGCCAAAATTTTGGATTTGACTTAGGAAGCATATACCAAATTTTGGTAATTGATTTTTCATTATCTTTGTTTTTAGAAAACAAAAAGAAAAAACACAAAAGTTCTCTCTCCCTCTAAGGCTTGGTCGAAACTCTCAAAGTGATGAAGGAGGATTTGATTTTCTTTCATCTTTTGCTAGCACATTCAAGGATCAAACAAGGTGATAGGGAACCGATCTTAGAGCTTGGATATCCACAAAGCTTGGAGCTTCATCATCAACTTCAACAAATAATCCTTGGCCGAATTCAAAACTTCTTGGAGGAAAAGTTTTTGTTGATCTTCACATCCAAACCGATCTTTGTAAGTATGTTTCCACCATACTTTTAAGATGTATTCATTCTATTTCATGGCTTAATTTGATCTTGGGACATCAATAGAAACCAACAATGGTATCATGGAGCCTTGTTTAAGTATGAAATATTTTAGGGTAAAATTGATTAGAGCATGATTTGATGAAATTGTTTGATTAAGTATGCTTGTATGTTGATAACATGGTGTTATACATGATCAATTTCATAAAAATTTGATTGGATCAATTTCCCCCAAAATATTTAGGCATGGCCGAATGTACCTTACCCTTGCAAGTCTTGGTAATTTTTATTTTGTTGATCATTGGATGACTTGAAATGAATTGGAAATGTCGATTTAAAATTCAATCGGATTGAAAAACAAAATCGGACAAAAACCCTTATCATGGCCGAGAGCTTCCTTGCATGATATGAGATGATTTTTGATTCAAAGATGTTGGACATAAGTTGAACAAATGAGAACATGATTAATTAATTAAATTATATTTTTGGAAATATGGATTTAGATAATTAATTAATGAATTACACTTTAGTTAATTGATTTTTAAAATTTGGAATATTAAAATTTGGTTAATTGGGCTTGATTTTAAATTGGGCTTGGAAATGTTATATTTGGGCATAATGGGCTTGGTTGGGCCAAGTTGGTTTAGGCCAATTGGATTGGATCCAAATTGGGCCTAAATCATTCCTTTAAGTCCAAATGTAATAAATGGGCTTTAAAAGTTTAATTGAGCCTTATGGGCCAAAATTTATTTTATGGCAAATGAGGGTGATTCCTTAATTGGGCTTGGTAATTGGGTTTGACCCACATTGACCAAAGCCCATGCCTTATGAAATCAATTGAAAGCCCATTGGACTTTAATTAAACAAACATTGGATGTTAATTGGACTTTAGATCCATTAAGATTAGATTTGGAATCTAAGTCATTAAAGCGCATTAAAAGGTGTAATTATTTAATTTACAATTAAATAAATGAATTAGTATTGAATACAAATTAAGTTAGATTTAACGAGTAGTTCGATATAATTCAAGAATGCGTACTTTAAGTACATATTCTCAAACGAGTTGGACTCGCGAAAAATCAAATCATTGTTTGAACATTGGATGATCACTAATATTTAAAGATAATTAATTTGATTAGTTTGATTGAATAACATGCTTGAATGAATACATGGATGTGTTGAATGAATAGCGTATATCGGATGGATATTAGAAGGGAAAGGGTAATTTTAGAAATTATTGTAAATTCGGAATTTATAAATTAGACCTGCCTGTCCAGTCTTATCTCTCATTATTTCTTTATATTCTCTTCTCACCTAATTCCCATCAATGTTATGAGGTTTCTATTATTGTATTATGTAATTGGGTAGAAGTAGAATAGTGCTAGCCGGGGAGAGGAAAGTGAGTGATTTGTTCTAGGAACAATCTGTTTAAATATCCATCCGCATATCGTTATTAGTTTAATTTCCACGCCTTATTATGCTTTTAGAATGCATGCTTAAGGGTGAATGATGAGACCTTAACAAAGATAATAAATTGGTTGCCAATTTACGCGAAAAATTCTCAAAACATATTAAGCGTTTTTCCTTCTGTTGAATGATTCTTACTCAAGATCCAAAGTTGGCATCGGTTTGTTGGCCAAAGTCAAGACCTTTGTCAATTGCGGATGTGTTTGAATCATGAGAGTTTTGTCCCATATCGGTATCTTGACTAAGTTATGATTTGTTGGCCAAAGTCAAGATCAATTCTTGTCCATCGATATTGATTACGAAGCTTTCCATGTCAATGGGTCCCGCTTAACTGGAATCATTAAGCTTGTTGTGCCAAAGCCAAGGCTTAGTTGATTCAGAGGAAAAAGGTTAGGCAAATATATTGGATATATTGGCATATGTATTGTATATATGTTTCTGACTTAGATGTCCACCTACCGGATCTAGGAATTGGATAAGATCCAATTGATCTTCGAGATCTACCTAGTTAAATATCATACAGCTTATTGGCCAAAGTCAAGGTTGTGTGTTATTTAACGGGATCCTAGCCCACTAGGAAACTGGGTTTCCCGAGTACTCGACAGAGGGTTAGAGGCTAGTCAAAAAATAGTGGGAGGCTAGTATTTAATTTGCAATTTCATTCAGATACTTAGCTTTACGCGCTTTCAAAATTATTTGGTCAAAATTATTTTATTAGTTGGACTAATATAATGTTATTTTTCTTGTAACAGTTAGACTGTACCCAAATATCATTGATTAGATAGTTGGACTATCGTAATCAGGATGACAAGAAAGGGAAATGTCCGAGACATTATCATGGGCGAAAATATCTTTAAGGGCACGAACTTTGCCGATTGGGAAATGAATCTGAGGATAGTCCTTGGAGCCGAGAGACTACTGTATACAATACAGACACCTCTTAGGCCTAAACCCAACCCTGATCAGTTACTCGAGCTGGAGCTTTGGAAGACTCACAGCGATGACAATGATACTACTCAGTCAATTATGCTTGCTGCTATGACTCAGCATTTCCATCGACAGAATAGGGACTTGGATCCCTACAACATGTTGGCGAGGTTGCAAGATCTTCACCGATCTAACCGTAGATCACAGAGATATGAGTTATAGAAGAAGATCTCCCGTGCACGTATGTCAGAAGACATGTCTGTTGAGTCCCATGTGGCACAGATGATTGCTGACATTGACGAGCTTTCTCAGATGAGGATAGTCTTAGAGGCTGAGACTACTATAGATTTGATCTTGTAGTCTCTCCCCGACACCTGGAGACAGTTCATTATAAACTATAACCTGATGAACCAAGATGATACTCTTGGAGAGCTATTTTCAATTCTCAAGGAAGCTGAGAAGGAGCTTATCAAGGGCAATAAGCGCGAGGCGCACTTTGCTTCGACATCTCAGACACCAAGGGTTGGGCCCAATGCGACTAGAGGTGTGAAGAAGAAGAAGCATAAGAGAAAGGGAACAGCTAAATCGTCAAAAGCTTCTAGGAAGCCAAATGATAAATCTCAGGATGTATGCCTCTAGTGCGGCAAGCGGGGTCACTGGAAGCGTGACTGCCGCGAGTACAAGGCGCTCCAGAAGGAGATTAAAGCGGGCAAGACACCGGCTACAGGTATGTTTGTTATTGAAATAAACATGACTACTTCTAGTTTTGAAAATTGGATTTTTGATTCTGGTTGTGGTACTCATATATGTATTGATGTGCAGGATCTGCGGATTAGCAGGAGACTGGCCTCAGGGGAGATTGATCTACGCATCGCAAATGGGGCACCAGTCGCTGTTTTGGCCGTTGGCACTTTTGTTTTAGAACTGCCCTCGGGGCATGTAATTGAACTTAATGAATGTTATTATGTACCTAGTTTGACTAGGAATATTATTTCTGTATCTATGTTAACCCAATATGGGTATACTTTTGTATTCAGGAACACTGGGTGTTTTATGTGTAAAAATGATGTAGAAATTTGCACTATTGATGCAAATAATGGTCTTTATGTTTTGAATATAAATCAATCTCAAACATATAATATAACAAACAAAAGGCTTAAAATGAGTAATAAAGATGAAACTTATATGTGGCACTAAAAGTCTGGGACACATAAATAAGACTCGTATATCCACACTTTCGAAGAGTTGGTACTTGGCTGATTTGATCCAAATTCATATGACGTCTGTGAATCTTGTTTATTAGGCAAAATGCCTAAATCACCTTTTAGCGGTAAATGTGAACGCACCACCGAATTGTTAGCCCTCGTTCATAGTGACGTATATGGGCCTATGTCTAGCCAGGCTAGAGGTGGATATGAATACTTCGTAACCTTTAAGGATGATGCATCGTGTTATGGTTATGTGTATCTTATGAGACACAAGTCGGAAACTTTTGAGAAATTCAAAGAGTTTCGACACAAAGTAGAAAAACAGACCTGCAAGAGTATAAAGACATTACTGTCGGACCATGGTGGCAAGTACTTAAGCAATGAGTTTCTAGATTACTTGAAAGAATATGGTATTCTTTCACAGTGGACTCCTCTTAGAACGCCGCAATTAAACGGTGTATCCGAACGGAGAAACCGCACTTTGTTGGACATGGTTAGGTCTATGATGAGTCACACTTAGCTACCTATTTCCTTCTGGAGATATACATTAAACATTGCAATACTTATTTTGAATAAGGTTCGTCAAAGTCTGTTCAACAGACTCCGTATGAGATATGGACAGGAAAGACCGGGTTTCTCATTCCTGAAGATTTGGGGATGCTGGGCATACGTCAATCATTTGGAAGGTACCAAACTTGAGCCCAAATCGGATAAATGCCTATTCGTAGGATATCCTAGGGAAACCAAATGATATTACTTCTATCACCCACGAGAGAACAAAGTATTTGTTGCTCTACATGCGATTTTCCTTGAGAATGAATTCCTAAATGCAGTGGTTAGTGGGAAGAAAGTAGAACTCGATGAAAATCAGAGTGATACTATTCCTGGCACAGAATCCTCAACGGAACAAGAACAGTCCATCCGGGATTAGACTATACCACAATCTTCTATTACACAAGGACCACGTAGGTCGGAGAGAGTCAGGAAACAACCTGAGAGGTATGGGTTTCTGATCTCACCTCATGTAGATATTAATCTTATTGAGGATAACGAACTGGCTACGTATGAGGAAGCGATAAAAGATATCGATTCCGCCTTATGACAAGAAGCCATGAAGTCCGAAATGGATTCCATGTACACCAACCAAGTTTGGACATTGGTTGATGCATCAGAAGGCGTAAAGCCTATTGGTTGCAAATGTATCTTCAAGAAGAAGATCGACATGGATGGCAACGTATAAACGTACAAAGCTAGGCTTGTAGCGAAGGGGTATCGTCAACGACATGGTGTCGATTACGATGAAACTTTCTCACCTGTTGCCATGATTAAATCCATTCGGATAATGCTTGCTATTACTGTATATTTCAATTACGAGATATGGCAGATGGACGTTAAAACCGCTTTCCTTAATGGAAACCTTTTGGAGGATGTTTAGATGCAACAGTCTGACGGTTTTATAGTGCCTAGACTTGCAAACAAGGTTTGTAAGTTAAATCGATCCATTTATGGATTGAAGCAAGCATCGCGATCATGGAACCAATGTTTTGATGAGATCATAAAAGATTATGATTTCATTCAAAACGATAATGATCCTTGTGTATATAAGAAGGTTAGCGGGAGAGCACTGACTTTTATTGTCCTTTATGTTGATGATGTATTACTTATAGGCAATGACATTCCCATGTTAATGTCGGTGAAATCTTGGCTTTCATTGAAATTCTCCATGAAAGATCTGGGAGAAGCAGCCTTTATTCTGGGAATAAAGATCTACCATGATAAATCTTTAAGCTGCTTGGACTCTCCCAAAGTACATATATTGATAAAGTGTTGAAGAGATTCAACATGGATCAGTCCAAGAGAGGACTGTTGCCAATGGCGTATATCTATCTAAGGACATGTGTCCTAAAACTCAAGATGAGAGAGACAACATGAGTCGGATACTGTTCACCTCGGCAGTCGGATCAATCATGTATGCCATGATAAATACGTGACATGATGTCTCCTATGCTTTGAGCATGTGTAGTCGCTATCAGGCCGATCCAGGTGAAGGTCACTGGATGGCGGTTAAGAACATCCTTAAGTATCTTAGACGAACGAAGGATGCTTTCTTAATCTATGGAGATGGAGAACTTGAGGTAACTGGGTATACCGATGCAAGTTTCCAAACCGACAAAGACGACTGCAAGTCACAATTCGGGTACATATTTGTTTGAATAGCGGAGCAGTGAGCTGGAAATCTTCCAAGCAAGAGACTGTTGCCGATTCAATAACAGAAGCGGAGTACATTGCTGCAGCTGAAGCAGCAAAGGAAGTAGTTTGGATCCGAAAATTCCAAATTGGATTAGGAGTAGTTCCGTTAGCAGCTGAGCCCGTTCCATTGTATTGTGACAATAACGGGGCTATAGCGCAGGCTAAGGAATCGATTTCTATCTGATTCGTGAAATCATACATCGTGGCGATGTGAAGGTCGAGAAGGTCGCATCAGATGATAATATGGCAGATCCGGTGACGAAAGCAATTCCTCAGTAAAAGTTTGAGCAACATGTACATAGTTCATGTATTAGATGCTTGAGTGACTGGCTATAGGCCAAGTGGGAGATTATTGGACAATTATGACCCATAACGTCACTGTTTGTAAAAGACATTGTGTCTTTGTACAAAATTAACTATGTTGTAATGAAATTGCCTTTTACCATTTTGTAATTTATTTACTTTGATATATAAATGGTAAAAGTCCTTATGATTAGTTCCGGATTAAGATGATATGAGACAGTATCAATCCATAAAGGTTTAATCATTAAATATCCATAGTCGTAGTATTATCAAGATTGGACATCGATAATGCGGAATAGACTAGTATTGCACTTGTGCTCGTTGTGAGGGCATAACGGCATAGTTCTCATATGTTTAAGTATAGGATACTTATGCAAGTGCGATAGGAGGTTGTGTTTTACCAATGGTACGGAAAACAGCTTCGCTCTGGATAGACCCCACAGAATCCCATTGGTATTATGTATATGTGTCTATGGGAGTCCGCTTCAAGGTAAGTGTATTTGGTCTTAACCTGAGACTTGCATCGCTAGTACTTGCGACAATCGGTAAACTTTGGTTTTGGTCGTCCAGGACTTTAACAGGTTCTGTGTACGCCTCTACTGGGTTAATTGAGAATCGTTGTGTATTGGATGTGATTTCAAGACGGAAGTATCACTTCAGACATATGGAGATGATGTTCACGCAGGGATTCAGAACTAGATCTCTATAGTGTTGCAACCATCGGGATAATATGAAAAGGTCATGATTATCCGATTCAAATAGACTAGTTGCTTGATATTCGATATGTGCTTCGTACGGGGCAGACATTATTCCAGCCCCAGGCCTTGCACGTGACATCTGATACTGGATCGCAATACGCAATACTACTGTATACTACGCCTGATAAACTTCGTATATTCCATTAAGAATATTTCTGGAGAATTGGGTAGGCATGGCACTTTGCTAGAACCCAACTTTGTCTCGTAAATCGGTAAAAATGTACTACCAGATACGTGCGTGTTCGGATAGTCCGACGACCGTATTTACTACCAACATATCTAGGGATCTCTTAGGTCGCTTCCCGAAGATTCACCGATGACGTTTGATTCGAACTTAATTAATCTGGGATTAATTACGGAGAGACTTTATCTTGCATAAAGTACTATTTGAAGAGAGAGAAAGATTAATTTGGAATTAATCGACAAAATAATATATTCGATATATTAAACGAAATTGGATTTCGACGCAGAATTAAAATTAGATTTTAATTCGGGCAAATGAGTTAATTTAGAATTAATTCGTTAGCCATGTAAATAGTAATTTCGCTAGGCATAATTATTTAATTATGCCGCGACGAAAGTTCCTTAATTCGAAATTAGCGAAACCGAGCCCGGAAGTGTTTGCGGGCCCACTCACATTTCGAATCAAGTGGGGCCCACAAGTCACATCGTGAGTCACATCACTTGTCACTTTAGTGATAGAAATCTTGTCACTTTTTTGGTGAGTGACATGCAGTCACTATTCATTATGGAGGTGGTTGTGAGCATTTAATGAAAATTTGGAGCCAAAATTTTAGATTTCACTTAAGAAGCATATACTAAAATTTTGGTAACTGATTTTTCATTATCTTTGTTTTTAGAAAACAAAAAGAAAAAACACAAAAGTTCTCTCTCCTTCTAAGGCTTGGCCGAAACTCTCAAAGTGGTGAATGAGGATTTGATTTTTTTTTTTAATCTTTTGCTAGCACATTCAAGGATCAAACAAGGTGATAGAGAACCGATCTTAGAGCTTGGATATCCATAAAGCTTGGAGCTTCATCATCAACTTCAAAAAATAATCCTTGGCCGAATTCAAAGCTTCTTGGAGGAAAACTTTTTGTTGATCTTCACATCCAAACCGATCTTTGTAAGTATGTTTCAGCCATACTTTTAAATTGTATTCATTCTATTTCATTACTTAATTTGATCTTGGGACATCAATAGAAACCAACAAAAATGTCATTGTGAAATGATTGGTACTTGAAGGCTTCGTCAATTTCATATGAAAATGCTTCTTGAGGTATGTAGCTCTTATTTTCTGTTAATTGTCTCATTTGATCTGTCAGTCTCTGAATGGATGCTGATTGTCTCTGAATACTTTCGAGTTGATTCTGGAATGTTTCAAGCATTGTATCTAACTTTTCGTCTTGTTTCTTGAACAAATATTTGAGCATGCCAACCAATTATTCTTCCTCTCATGGTTCTGGTTCTTGGTGAAGATCGTAGATAGATGGATAAGATGGAAAATATGATGGTTCTTCGTACATTGAATGATTCCAATAATTCTGCCACTCTGACAGGTATATACATTGATCACTCTGGTGGTTACCATCACACATCACATATCACACATCTACCCATTTCGTTCTGTTGAGCAAATGTAGTATTGATTGGTTCTAACATCCAGTGATAGTTGTTGGGCTGGACAACAGGCCTCAAAAAACCGGGTTGTTGCTCCTAGATTTGGGATGTATCTTCTTCTTGTAAAGCTCATGATCTCTCAATCTCCTAATAATGTTCCATTTTTTAACCACCTGAAAACAAAAGAAAGAAAAAAAAATTACAGATGAAAATAAAGAAAATTAGATACAAGTAAATTAGATAGCTTCAAATTAATAACTCAAGAAAAATAAGTCTCCGGTAACGGAAAAAAAAAAAAAAAAAAGCTTGACCGGTACGTAATCACACGCGTATAACGCAAGCGCACGTATCGTTCAAGTAGTCTAAAAATATTGATCCCACAAGGACTGAATTTCTACTGTTTTTATTAATTATTGATACTATTTATTTACAGGTATCTAATTATAGGGAGAATGGATTGATTACTTTTGGTTGGCTGAATGTGGATTTGTAAAGACACAAAGGAAATACAAAGGAAAAATAAACAAAAGACCCAAAAATCTGGGGTTGTGATTCCATACAATATTATTCTAATGATGAATTGATTCTTTTATATATGTGTAATAAATTATTTTGCTAACCTGAAACACGAAGATATGCAAAAGCCTCTTCCGATGGTCAGATACAAATACCCAAAATAACCCAATTAATCATAGGTTTATGTTAACCAAGTTACCTGAATTCATTAAGTTTAAGTTCCAAAAGTGGCTACCCCCTCCCGATAGGTATATGTCTATCCTGTAAGGAAATCTATTAAAGGGTTATCTATCTACAAAGAAGATCGTGACCTATTGAATCTAAGGCTGAAACCTAAAATCTCTTTTCAAGTTCATTTTAAGTTTACCACATCAATCTTATTAGTGATCAGGCAACAAGAAGCATTCGGCTTAAGATTATGTAAGCATGTGAATATTGTGTTTCATCACTTCCCTAGAATAAAAATAAAATGATGGGGGTTGGGGATCCACCTTTACTATTTCTAATTTATAAATCTCCCTTACTATAATATAGAGTTTATCACTGATATTACCAACCATCCATATAGGCAGTATCCTCATTAAGTCAGATTTTAATTAAGTCTGACCGGCTATAAAGGCGGTATCATTATTTGTCCATAAACCAGCTATATAGGCGGTAATCATCTGTTACATAAAGACCGACCGTATAGGCGGTGTCACATTATGTTAAATGAATAACCCAGCCATTAAGGCTTTATAACCTTTTATGTTAAATTATAATTTCCATATTATAAATAAGGGAGATTAATCTAAACCAAAATAATAAAAGCTTCACCCTTACCCCAGCAGAAAATTAACTACAAAACATAAATGAAAATAAACTACTACTATTACTGAAAATAAAATTACATAAATTAAATACTAAAAATAAATACAAACAAGATGTAATCCTTAAATTCCTTACAAAAATCTAAGGAAAGCATGAGAATAACAAATGAAATGGCTTGGTATTTATAGGAAAATCTAAAAGCTTCCACCAATTTCTTCACCAATTGCTCCACCAAACACTTCACAAAATCCTCCACCAAACATGCCACAAGACACTCCATAAAACACTCCACCAAACATGAAAGCATGTTTTATGGAAGTTTGACAATTGTAAATTGTCATTTTCCATTTTTTTTATTTTTTGATAATGACTTTAATAATTACACAAAACATATTGGATTATTCGTTAATTTTGGTCTTGAAAACTTCGGAATTCGAAAATATTTAAAATTTTAGAGTTGTAGATCTTTGAGTCTTCTTTAATTTTCAGCTTGAATCAACTCAATCGGATATCGGATGAAAACTTTATGGCCAAAATACCAAACTTGCATAAAATTGAAATTTAGGACTGCACTTTGTAACAGTTACAGTAAATTTTCATTTTTGACCCTTTTTTTCTCCGGATTTCATCGTTTTAGTCCTGAGTTGATTCCATTAAGTCCCAATATTATTTTTGTCTACAAAATAAAAAAAAAACACATCAAAACGTTCATAAAACCCGAGAAACTATACAAAATATTAGGTTAAATGAGTGGGAAATAATGATATAATTACCACTCATCATTAGTCAAATTAAAAACACAAAAACAAACTATATATATTTTTTATAAAAATTTTTAATTTTTTTGAATTTTTTTGACTAAAAATCAAATAAAAACAACATAATAAAAACAAGATACTAGTCAACTATTCCCCTCCTCCAAACCTAAATGAGATATTATCCCCAATGTCTTAAAAAGTAGAAGATGAGTTTAGAAGATAATACCTTTTACATCTAAAAATATCAATTAAAGGTTAAGATCCAGATTTATCAATCCATATTTATCTGACACTTCTTACCACGATCATTATCAGACTAGTTAATCTTGGAAATGATAGGGTCAATTTGTGGTTCAAAAGCTAAGATTTGGTCAATTAAATCAAGGAAAGTTCTATCAGTGAAGAGGATTTCTTTTATAGGTTTTGACATGAACCTATTTCTCTGGGCATCATCAAGAAATTCACAAAGAAGATCATAAAATCCATCAGTATTAAATAGTCCAATCGGTTTATGGTATATGTTCAAGTTCACCCAGGATAACAATGTAAAAATTTCCTACATTGTGCCCAAGCTATCTGGAAAAGCAATAAAAGCATCAGTATGATTGATCATTTCAACCAGTCATTCAGACATTTCTGGCATGATCAGTTCCTCTCCGTTTGATGGTCCTATAAGATTCGCCTCTACCAAAGGTTTTGGGATGATTCCCAAGACTTGACTGCCTCCTTCCTATACAGCCCTTGAAACGATCCCCATTAGTCCAAGATTGCCACCGCCATATACTAAGTGCATATTCCTTTTAGCTATGACTCTACCCAATTTCTATGATGCCTCAACGAACTCTAGCTTAGAACCAACACTAGTACCGCAAAATACACAGATCTTTACAACTCATCTTCTTGAAGTGGCTTCCATTTTTATGTCTTTCTTTCTCAGCTCTAGATGTCTTCAAGAGTGCAATGATGAGTTGAATTTATAACACCTGAAAAATGGTGAGAAATAATAGCACTAGTACATGACAGTTATTAGCTAAACAGTAAAATATATCGTGAAAGTCAAAAAGTGTGGATCCTATCGGAGGAAATAAAAGAAAATAACAATACAAATCACAATTATTAGATAAATACAAATATATACAAGAAGGAACGGTTTGATTGATATCTATTTGTTAGGGACAAGCTTCCCATCCAATTTTCTTATAAATTGACAAATAGGGTCTTTTAGAGTCAGATTCCCGAGACTTAACTGTTATCGTTTTTTCCAAAATTGCATGATGCACATATCCACTGGAATGCATCTCAAGAGTCTTAGATATGTCATCCAAAGACTTCTTACTCGAGCCATCCCTAATGAATTTAATTTTATCTTAATGATTATCAGACCCCATTCCTAAATAATGACAACGAGTGTTACATGTCATACGAGCACATTTATAGCAAACACCCATTTTATTAGCTCTTCTCTTTTTAGCATAGGTGTTTTTTCCTAAACCAATCAGATGTGAAATAAAAGAGTTAGAGGACTCACCTGCCAATCGGACATGTGCTTCAATAATCCAACGAATATCATTAGGAATACCTTTGATTATCAACAGTCTCATCCGTTTTAAGTGAGCTTTGTAAAATTTCATCAGAGAGTTTTGTTGGAGAGAAGGAAATTGCTTGTGAAGATTTGCAAGAACATCTTTCATCCTAAAATGTGACTTTACCTACAAAATTAAACACGCATAAATAAAACACACCAAATCATAATATATACACAAGTTGCATGGGTTGCCTCCCAGCTAGCGCTAAGTTTAACATCGTCAGCTAGATATGACTGCCCCAATGATTTAGACTGGAACTTAAAGTGTGACACTTTCTTTTTATCACTCAAATGATTTTCCCCAGTAGTGCATGACACGCTGACTGTTAACTTTGATTGTTTCGTTGGTGTTGGGATCAAGTAACTCAACAACTCCATATGGTAAAACCTGAGTGATCACAAATGGACCTGACCATCTTGATTTGAACTTTCCAGGGAAAAATTTCAACCTTGAATTGTATAACAACACCTGCTGCCTTGGTTCCAGTTGTCTGCACACTATTTTTCGCTAATGCTATTTTTTGGTCTTTTCTTTGTATAATTCGGTATTCTCATAAGCCTGTAGGTAAAATTCCTCCAATTTGTTAAGTTAGTGGAGCCTTTTCTCTTATGCTACTTGTGGATCAAGATTTAACTTCTTCAGTGCCCAGTACACTTTATATTCAAGCTCCACAGGAAGATGGCATTCTTTCCCAAACACCATTCGATATGGGGACATACCAATAGGTGTTTTGTAAGCTATCCGGTAGGCCATAATGTGTCATCCAGTTTTGTAGACCAGTCCCTCCTTGTTGATCCAACGGTTCTCTCTGGGATTCTTTTGAAATCCCTGTTTGAAACTTCAACCTATCCATTTGACTGTAGATGGTAGGCTGTGGTAACTTTATGAGTAACTCTGTATTTGGATAGGAGTGCATCAGAGTATCTATTACAGAAATGTGCGCCATCATCATTGATAATTGCACGAGGTGTTTTGAAGCGAGTGAAAATATTCTTTTTAAGGAATTTTATCACCACTTTTGAATTATTTTATGGTAGTGAAATTGCTTCAATCCATTTGGAGACATAGTCTACTGTAACTAGTATATACAGGTTTCCGCATGATAGAACAAAGGGTCCCATAAAATCAATCCCCCATACATAAAATATCTCCACTTCCAGAATATTTTGCAGAGGTTCTTCATTTCTCCTTTAAATATTTCCCATTCTCTAGCACATGTCACATTGAAGAGCAAATAGATAAGCTTCTTTAAAAAGAGTGGGCCAGAATAAACCTAATTAAAGGACTTTGGTTGTAGT
Source organism: Zanthoxylum bungeanum (assembly GCA_019454045.1). Lineage (NCBI taxonomy): Eukaryota > Viridiplantae > Streptophyta > Magnoliopsida > Sapindales > Rutaceae > Zanthoxylum > Zanthoxylum bungeanum. The sequence continues at coordinate 49,781 of SKCR01015024.1, read as the reverse complement.
TTTATTCCCGCTGAAGTTTCCGTCATATGGTGATGAATGATAATGATGTATGACACTATTGACCTCCTTATGTGGAATACAATGTCTCAATAATTGATCGGCACATCGTTTGAACAGGTACGGCTCATCCCAGACATAGTGCTTGACTTCGTTGAAGAACTTCTTTCATTGTTGATGTGTCTATTCCAACGGCCATTTTCCTGATACTATATAGTTGACTGTATACCAAGGGACATTCTGCTATTTCATGGAAAATAACTTTTCATATGGATAAGTTTCTTTGATTGTCAGTTCATTGCTATGTGTTTCTCCATTTTTGAACCTCGATAAGTGATTTGTCACTTGGTTTTCTATCTATTTTCTGTCTCGGATTCCATATCAAATTCTTATAGTAAAAGCACCCAACGGATCAATCTAGGTTTCGTATCTTTCTTTGCGATCATATATTTGATTGTTGAATGATCTGTGTAGACCATCACTTTGGGACTCAATAGATAAGAACAGAATTAATCAAAAGCGAACACAACTGCAAGCAACTCTTTTTCAGTGGTTGTGTAGTTGAGTTGAGCTTCATTCAGAGTTCTACTTGCATAGTAAATGGTGTGGAAATTTTTGCTTTGCGTTGACCCAAAACTGCACCTACAGTAAAATCACTAGCATCACACATCACCTCAAATGGAAGGGTCTAGTCTGGTGAAACTATGATGGGGGCAGAGACCAGCTTCTGTTTTAAGATCTCAAAATCTTCGTGGTATTTTCTGGTGAAGTTGAAAGACACATCTTTATCGGGAAGATTGCATAGAGGTTTAGCAATCTTTGAGAAATCTTTGATAAATCTCCTGTAAAAGCCTGCATATCTGAGAAAACTCTGAATCCCTTTAACTGATGTTAGTGGAGGTAGTTTTTCAATTGTCTCAATCTTTTCTTTGTCTACCTCGATTCCCTTTTGTGAGATTCGATGTCCCAGCACAATGCCTTTCTGCACCATGAAGTGCCATTTCTCCCAGTTGAGTACCGGATTGGTATCTTCGCACCTTTGTAGCACCTTTTCTAGATTTTACAAGCAGTGGTCGAACGAGTCTCCAAACACAAAGAAATCATCCATGAAGACCTTCATACTTTGTTCCAGCATATCTGATAAAATGGCCATCATGAAACGTTGAAATATGGCAGGAGCATTACATTGTACCAATGGCATCATGTGGAAAGCAAAAGTACCATATGGACATGTAAAAGTAGTTTTCTCCTAATCTTCTGGGGTGATGGCAATTTGATTATACCGAGTATCCATCCAGATAATAATAAAATTCATGTCCCGCCAATCGGTCAATGAATGGTAACGGGAAATGATCTTTCCATGTTGCTTTATTCAGCTTCCTGTAGTCCATGCATACTCTCCATACAGTCATTATTCTTGTTGGAATCAGCTTGTTCTTTTCATTAGTAACTACAATAATTCCTTCTTTCTTCGGCACACACTGCATAGAACTCACCCAAGTGATGTCAGAAATGGGGTAAATGGTGCCAACATCTAACCATTAGATAATTTCTTTCTTCATGACCTCCTTCATGATTGGATTTAGTCTCTGTTGATGCTCCACTGTAGGTTGGTACTCGTCATTCATCAGAATTTATTACAAGCAAAATGATGGACTAATACCTCAAAATGTCTGCTATAGTCCAGCCAATGGCTTTTTTGTGTTTTATTAACACTCTCAGCAACATTTCTTCCTCCTCTAATGTTAGCGACGAAGAAATAATCACAGGTAAATCAGAAGAGTTTCCTAAGAATGTATACTTGAGATGGTTCGAAAGTAGCTTTAGTTCTAGCTGTGGTGGTTCTTCAATCGAGGGCTTGATTTGCTCCTTTTTCGGTAGTTCCATACTTTCCAACTATGGTGTCGATTTGAAGTGAAAGGGTTTGTCGAGATAGTTGATACGTTCCAGAATTTCATCATCTAGCTCATTGTCAATCATATTGGTGATGCAAGCTTCAAGTTTAACCATGGAAGGTGGTAGTGCATCAGTTTCTTAGATAATACTATCTACAATATCAATTCTGAAATATTCTTCTTCCTTTTCATCACTCGAGAATTTCATGGCTTTGAAAATATTGAAGGTAACTTCTTAGTCCTGTACTTTCATGGTTAGTTCTTCTTTTTGTACATCAATAACAGTTCGACTTGTAGCCAAGAATGGTCTCCCCAAGATGATATATACATCTTTGTCTTCTTCTATGTAAAGGATAATGAAATCTACTGAGAGAATGAGTTTGTCGACTTTGACCAGCACATCTTCAACTACACCTCTCGGAAATACGAGCGTTCTATCAGTAAAAACTTATTGTGATATTTTATATCGTACCGCAAGTGTACGGTGTCAAGTTTTAGTATAAATGAGTATAGAGTGTTGAACCCAAAGGGATTGCGTTAACTCGCACTAAGTACTATAATTTATAATCCTAACTTTATTTAGACGATAATTAATAAAGATTTAGTTAAATAAAAAAAATATAAAAATAATTATATAGGAAGAACTAATACGATATAAATTATGGATCCTGATTTCATCTAGCCATCACCTATGTATTTGTCATGCCAATTAATCCTTGTTCAGTTATATTATTTATAAGTCAATACTCCTAAAATATTCACTCCCTCTCTCTAGTGCCGAGTGGAAATATCATCAACTATAGACTTCAATATCTCTATAAAAATCTAATAGTTAACAACTTATTACGCTTTGTGATTCTATGTTAACAACTTCAAATGACTATAGATTCTCTTAAACTCTATAAAATTCTAGGTCATATCCTCTAGATCTATTCAAAATCCCCTCTCTTGAATGATAGATTCTAAACATATATCATCATATTTGTGGCCAGCAAACACAAGGCATTGAGCTCAAAAGAATATAAATAAATCAAGAAAACTTCATAATAAAATTAACAATTAAAATAAAGGTTCAAGCATCAGTTACACCAGTCTCCAGAATTAAGGAGTTTAGTTCATGACTAAAGATAAAAACAGTGATAAATAAGCCATGAATCTAATGGAAATCATTAGAGTTCTAAGAGCGAAACAAGAAGATAAAACCTGAAATGAATCTCTTCCTCCTCGGACGTCACCACTTTAATCTCCTCTTATTGCTCTTCAATCCTCCTCCTTGGATCTCTAAATATATGTATTTTGGTGTTTTGTGATGTGTATTAGCCTCCCTTCTTGAGTATTGGACGAAGTCATGTATTTATAATAGAGCCTTGGGTCATTAAGCATCTTTAAAAAAACCCTAAAATCATATTTCTGCTTCGCGGGGACGCTGCAGCGCCTATCTCCTGGGAAAATATATGTAAATGACTAGATCTCCTCTAGTAGATGCAAATCCATACATTATGTGTATCATAACGCTTTCTAGATCAAAGGTTATAGCCTTTTTAAGTTCAGTGCGCAGGTGGTGCTGGTTTTTGCTGGTTCTTGAGTCTGATACTCCCAATAGGTCTCGAAATATGCGTATTTGCTCCATTCTTGATGTTATAATGCTTCATACAAATAAGACATAAAATAAACTATAAAATACATTAAATGGCTCGAACCATAACAAAATAATAGGCTAAAGATGCTAGAATAAGTGGGTATAAACCACACTTATCAGCAAGTTACAGAGAGACTGAGATGGGCATTGCTTCTCCAATCTTCAGTTTCCTGTAAATCAAAAAAGGCATCAAATTAACACTAGCACCTAAATCACATAAAGCTTTACCGATATAATGTTCTCCAATGAGGCACGGGACAGTGAAACTACCAAGATCTTTCAACTTTGGAGGAAGTTTCCTCTGAATGATGGCGCTGCATTCTTCTATCAATGCTACTGTCTCGTAATCTCTCAATCTATGTTTTCATGAAAAATGTCTTTCATGAATTTGACATAGCTGGGCATTTCTTCCAACGCTTTTGCAAATGGAATGTTGATATGAGCTTTGTAAAGACCTCCAAGAATCGAACAAACTGTTTATCTAGTTTGTTTTTCTAGAGACGCTGTGGAAAAGGTGGAGGTGGAGTGAATCTTTCTTGATATTTTTCCTTTGCTTCTTTTTCCTCCATCTGTGGAACTGCTTCTTTTGGAACTTCCTCAATGAATGTCTTGACTCCAACATTTTTGTTAATTTTAGTACCGCTTTTGAAGGTAATGGCTTGAGATTGCTCATTCCTTTTGTTCTTTGGATTTGGTTCTGTGTTGCTAGAAAGGTTTCCTTATGGTCTGTAACTCTGAGCATTGGTCAGTTGTCCAATTTGATTTTTCAATGTTTTCATAGAAGCTGTTTGACTTTGAATTATAGCATCATATTTGGCTTCTTGATTTTGAACCCTAGCTGCTAAAGCGTCGTATTTTGCTTCTTGCTTTTTTATCTGGACAAGTACTTCTGCTATTCCTGGTTCTTTTTCATACTCATGGTCTTTTTTTTTTTGCTGTTGGAATCCAGGTGGTGGATTGTTCCTTCCCCTTGAATTGTTCCTCCATGCGAAATTGGGATGATTCTTCCACCCTGGTTGTAGGTGTTGGAATATGGATTATTCCCCTGTCTATTGAAATTATTGAAACCGTCTCTTCTTGTTGGTTTGTCTCTGGTGCTCCTCCATATTGTGAACTTATGAATCCGACGATGTTTACAACTTGAGTGCTAAGTGCTTCCAGGCATTTGCACATCTACTTCAACTTGGCATTCATTTATGTGTTTGTTCCAACTTCGTAGATTCCTGTGATTCATTGGATCATGTTCCTTTCTGTTGGCCACAAAAAATTATTATTGGTCATTTCTTCAATTAAGTCTCAAGCTTGATCTTCTCCTTTTACCATTAAAGCTCCTTCAGCAACAGCATGAATTGTGGTTCTCATCAATCTCAAAAGTCCATTATAGAAAATTTGGACTTGTAGCCACTTTGCAATCTCATGGTGAGGACATTTTCTGAGCAAATCCTTGTATCTTTCCCAAGCTTCGCAGAGGGATTCTGAGTCATGTTGCATAAAAGATGTGATTTCATTCCTCAACTTTACAGTTCTGGCTAGTGGAAAGTACTTTGCAAGGAATTTGGTGGTTAAATTGTTCCAAGTTTGGATGGAACCTGCTAGTAGTGAATGTAGCAAAGCCTTAGCTCTGTCTTTCAAGGAATAGGGGAAAACACACAGTCTCATTGCTTCTTCAGCTGCTCGGTTGTAGTTGAAAGTGCCGCAAACTTCCAAAAAGTTGCTAATGTGGGCATTAGGATCTTCAGTTGCATTCCCTCCAAACTGAACTGACTCTTATATCATCTGAATGCATGTTTTGATATCACATGCATTTACTGGTAAAGAAGGAAGTACAATACAAAAAATGAAGTCGTCAACCACCGAAATAGTTCTGTATTGAATAGGAATTGGTGGTGCAACTTCCAAAGGTTCATGTTCCATGTTAATTAGTACTTATTGGCCTTCTCGCCTTTTCATTCTCAACTATCTAATGGTTCTTTCAATCTCTGGGTCAAACGGTCAAATTTTAAAGCTTCTGGTCTGTCTCATGTAGTGTCTAAGAACTTGAAACAAAATAAAACAATAACAATAAGTAAAAAAAAATTAGACACAAGTAAGGTATCTAACCTCAAAATTAATAGTGAAAGATAAATAAGTCCCCGGTAACACGGCGTAAAAAACTTGACTGGCATAATCACACGTGTATAACGCAAACGCACATATCATTCAAATATATAAATGTATCGATCCCATGAGAACTTAATATATATTTTTTTAATCAATTTATGAAGTTAAATGTTTACAATTATCTAATAGATTGGTTTGATTGATTGGATGGTGACTTCAAACTTAAAATAAGTAAATAAAATAGCTCGAAAGTAAATTAAAGGAAAATTCAATATTATTAAACTATCTAGGGTTTTGAATCTTTCCAATAGCTTTTAAAGATGAAGTGGTTATCTCATGTTTGTGTAATATATTGGTTTACTAACTTGGAGCATGAAACTATGCAAAAGCCTCTGTCGATGGTCAGATATAAATACCCAGTATAACCCAATTAATCATATGTCTGTATCAACCAAGTTACCTGAATTCATTAAGATTAAATTCCAATTGTGGCTACCCCCTCCTGAAAGGTATATGTCTATTCTGTAAGGAAATCTATTAAAAGGTTATCTATCCTCAATGAAGATCGTGGGCTATTAAGTCTAAGACTAAAACCTAAAATTCATTTTTCAAGTTTATTTTAAGTTTACCACATCAATCTTATTAATGGCTAGTTAACAAGAAGCATTAAGCTTAAGACTTAATAATTAAACCTTTATATTACCCATGACATAAAATAACCCCTTATAAATCGGTGATATTGGAATTCATCACCGCCCTAGATAACGGGCTTAGTTATGACACATATCTAAGACTAGTAAAAGCTTAAATAAAATAAATGACATAAAGTAAAAGTTGAAAATTAAAAAGGTAAAAGTACAATAAAAGAAAAATGATGGGGTTAGAGTATATACTTTTATTACTTATATTTACATATCTCCATTATTATAATATATTAATTTTACGTGAACCGACCATATAAGCGGTATCCTGATTAAGTCAAGTTTATGATTAATTCCAACCGACCATATAGACGTTATCCAGTTTAATCAGGTTAAAATCAATTTTATTAAGTCCAACCGACCATAAAGACGGTTAAGTCAGGTTTTAAATAGTTTATATATTATAATTAAGGGAGATTAATATAAATATTAGTAATAAAAGCTTAACTTTCACCCTATCTGAGGGGAGTTACCTCCTCATACTGAAAATTAAAAACTGGAAAGTAACGAAAAGAAAGTAAAATTATGAAAAGTAAATAAAATTAAATCCAGAAAGTTGTAAATAAACAAACAAGATACAATCTAATTAATATTCTTAAGGAATTCCTTAGAAGAAAGTATATTTTTACAAATGAAATTTGGCCTCAAGCATCGCGACGCGCCATTGATGTTGGACGCGTGGAACGGGCTTCGTGGAGATGGTGACACATGGCATCGATAGAATTACTAGCTGAATTATTGGATTGGCATCGCGACGTATAAGGGTGTACGGTTCGCGATGCTGATATCAGCATGACGCAAGTAATGGCGTGTTTCAATTATGAGTGTCGGCAGCATGTGATGGTGACACATGTCTGGCGAATTTTAGCAGAATTACTATGATGTTGACACGTAGCAGGCACATGTCAGTAAGTGCGCATTTTAGAAATGTGACCTGCACACATTAGCGGCGCATGATAGCAGACGGTGTATTTTAGCACGGCGTATTTTAGTAAACGATGAATATTAGCAAGAAATTTACAGTTTTACCTTTTTTGTCCGTTTTCCTCTATTTTGGCCCCGAATTACCTCCAGAGAGTTCTGTTATTATATTCATCCATAAAATACCACAAAACCCATCAAAATATTCATAAAACTCAAGAAACTATACAAAAATTTAAGTCAAATGAGTGGGAAATAGTGATCTATTTACCACCCATCAATGAGCTCCATATTTATATGCATATGTTATGCACATAAGTGGGTGAACCTGTAATGATATGTATATGTATAAGAATACATATAAGTATATGAACGTGTATTTGTATATATATGAGATGATAGGATATGTATGATTTGGGTATAAAAGATCGGTAAAGGGAATAAGTTATGACTTCAGAGTTTGTATTAGCATATGTATGTATGCATTTTTATTTTTAAATTTGTTATTGACTCGAACATGTGATTGTCGGTATAAAGGTTGGATTGGATAATTATGATAAGAAATGGGTATAAGCTAAGTTCTTCTTGAATGGATAAGTATAATTGATAAGTTTCTGTATTAGAGGTTAATGTATGGAAAATCAGAAACTAAATATGTTTGATAGATAAATGAAAGATATAAGGACAATTAAAATTATGGCATTTGCATTCGTAATGATATGTATATTCATTTGGTTGAAACATATGTATGTATGTAAGCGTTTGAATGATGTTTTGGAGTATTTGTCATGGATGTGCTTGTGTATGAGAAGTCGTGCAATGAGTTTGTGTTCCGTGATATGTGTGCATGTGTGTATGTTTAATTGGCTGATGTTCTGGTGGTATAGTAGTCAAGCTGGTTAGGGATCCGTTTGGACGGAATTCATCTCATACCTATAGTAAAATGAATAATGAGTCATGCACGAGCATTGTATGTGTAAACCAATCATATATATGTCTTGTTTGATTATGTACTTTGTGATGCATTGGCTGTTAGGTATGCTTTATTATTGGTTGCACGATAACTATAAGTATGTTTGAGTGTATCTCTGTGCGACAGAATCTGTGATATGTATAGACTGTGTGTGCCATTGGGGAATGAATAAATGACTTGAAAATCGGTGTGAATGTAAGATGTTGTAATTGTGTTTGCTAAGTTTGTTATTGTATATACGTACATTATCGAAGAGACTGAATGTGTTTGTAGAATTTTGCTAATGTGTTATAGAATTCTAAAATTGGATTTGCAGTAATGTATGAGAAGTGGTCTATGTTTTCTGAACTGATATGCGTGAAAGTGTATAAGTCACGGATGTTAAGCTAACGTAAGGTTATCAAAATAGAAGAAAGTTTGTTTTAAAATGAAGGAAGGTTGTTTGAATTATCGATTTGAGGATATTTCAAATATGTGCATTCGTAATAAAGTTTTAGTATATGACTTCATGTTTCTTATAATTGAAATGATTTTGATGTAAAATGATTTATTTTGTGATATTCGTGTTGATTTCTTATGTGATTTGAATGTTTTGCTAATATATCGGCATGTATGTGAATATATATGTTAGAGTTGGTGCTATTGTAAATACAATGTACATTTCTGTTTTATTATGAATAAAATTTAGTAATTTTCATCAATATAATCTATTATATAGTAAAGTCATATAAGACCTTAGAATGAATAGTTGTGACATAATTACAAAAGCGCCACAATTATTACTGAGAACTGTCATAATACAATTCATTCTTAAAATTATTTCTAGTCAAGGTTTACATACTTAGTCAGTTAGTAAACTCGTGAGACCGGTATATGTCTATATTAGAATTATTTTAATTGTTTATCTCAGTAAACCATGAGTCTTGGGAGACTCATATAGACACGTAGGTATTTATTGGATAAATATTGAAGGACTCATTCGAAGATTCCTGATAGATGGTACACCAACGTCAATAGGAATCTTTACGAGTCGAATAACATATTAGCTCATTTGACTTGTAATACCACTGTGGATATGTGAGATATCCTATATACTTTGATGACAGTCACGTTAATGATCTTTAAGATCAGACCTCCGCCTATTCGTCGGGTATGGACTGATATTTACTATATCATGTGATGTATCCAGAGAGGATCTGTCAGTCCCGTGTACAGGATTTAGGTGTCCAATTTGTGATTCTTTGAAATCCTTGGTCGAGGTATGATTAGGAAACGAGTTCTGAATATTTATTGAAGAATCATAATTATGTCGCAACAGCTGAATTGTTCATAGCGGAAATTTGACGTTTAATCTATATTTCTGGAACAATTCCAATAACCTATTACATAGGGATTATATATATGCAATATATTTGACTTTAAAGGTCAACTTGATTATCTGTGGTCGTCTTAATTTGGGGATGGACGAATTATGGACATGAAAATGATTTTTGTGACTGATAAACTTGAACCTATAGAGTCCTACAATATAAAGTATACTCGTTAGCACTTGGGCAATTAATTATGGATAATTCAGATTATTCATAATTTACATATGCGTATTAAATAATGTATATTTGTAAACGATACATAATTTAAATTAAATACACATTATTAACCAATTAGATTTTGACACTTGTTTTATTGTTATTAATTAATTAATTGTTAATTAATTATTAATAATGATAAAATGGAAGATTATTCTTGGAATATTTCTCCATGTATTTATTTTGTCTTTTTTTTAAATTAAAAATAAATAAATAAATAAATTATTAATTGATTGATTGTAAATAAAAATATTATTGGAATATTCTTCTAAGCTTTGGCAAAATTGATTGGCCAAACCATGTGTTTTTAACACATGGATTTAATTAATAAAATATCAAAATGTTTAATTGAATTTGGATAAGATCACGATGTGGCAAAATCCTAGCCAAAATTAATTGATAATTTTGAAAGAAAATGTTCATAATTTTCGTCCATGGTCTTTAAAAATATAAATTGGAAATTGTTTCCATTTTTTTTTTTAGAGCTTTAGCCATTTTCATGTGTTGAGAATAAAAGAAAAGGGAGATTACGGTTCAAAACAAAGCACCAACACCAAAGGAAAGAGAAAATTGGTGAAATAGGAATTGATATTAAAGTAATATTAATTTTCTATTTTCTATTTTCTTAAGTTTTGTTTTTAAATCATGTAAATATATATGGGATATGTATATTTTATGTTTAAATTAAATATGTATCTAGGATATGTATTTGAATCAAAACTTGGTGTTGGATGTTCGTTAACCTTAATAGTTTTTCTTTAAAGCATGTGTATTTAGATTAATTAGTGAATTAATCTCCAAAATTAAAATTATCGTTCTAGAGTGATTTTACCGCTCTAATATTGTGTAGAATTGTTCTTGAGGCTTTATGTTGTGGTGATTAGACTTGATTTAAATTTATTGGATTAATTTGGTGAATAAATTGAATTATGGCATGAAAAATGGAGAAATTAATTTCTGGATCAGATCTGAAATTGAATATTAAAATAGAATATTTTTCATGTAAAAATATATTGTTTGGATGATTTTGGATGGTGGAGAAATTTCAGAAATTATTCCGAGGCGAAAACGCGAGAAAACAGTCAAATTTACTTCGAAACAGGCATGTTGAGTCGTGGCTGTGAACCCATCGAACTGGGCACTGTTCGGACAGTTCAAGTGCTGATCGAACAGTACCCAAGTGACAGAGTTGCCCCGGCTCAGTTGTTCGTCAACCCATTTGACCGTTTGCCCATTATGCGTAGTATTTATCGAAAAATATTTTTCGTAAAATAATTCATCATCTTTCAAAATATATTATGTTATTAAATGTTAATGAATAATATTTAAATTTATTTGAGTGAATTAAAAATATTGATATTAATTAATTTGCTAGAAAAATTTTAAAATATTTAAAAACCATTTTCGCCTTCCACCACGTCCTTCTGCTGCATTCACTCCAACAATATAGATATGACAATTTGACAAGGTAAAGTATAAATAATAATAAAATTTGATAAACCTGAACTTGTAATAATTTAGTAATTTTGATAAACTGCAGATATCTTTGACTTGTATATTTGTTTGTAATACTAGTATGGTTACTTACTGAGTTTTAAAACTCACACCAAGCCAGTTGCTAGTTTTGCAGGTTGGCTACCAGATGGGTCAACCATTTCGGCATTGGAAGCTATGCTCGAGATGTGGATTAACCAAGTTGCAGTCACCCTCACAAGTGTCATGGGAGAATTCCAATAGGTTTAGGTTATTTTGTTATTATGTTGTTGTCGTGATGAGCACGCTAGTTTGTATTAATAAGTTAAAAATTTGACTTGCATTGATGTTATTGGCATTAAGCCCTTAAGTGTTGATTGATGTTGTGGACATACAGCCCTTAAGTGTTGATTTGATGTGTTTTGTGTGGACCTAAGGTCCTTTTGTTTGTTTGATGTTTTTTCTAAGATTGCTTTTTGATGCTGGACTGTGATCCAGGTTGTACAGTTTTAGGTTATATCATGCCCAATTTTTTGTTAATTTAGAGGCTTATGGAGATTGACTAATCTTGTCTCCTGCAGGTAGCACTTTGTCTCTGGCGGGGTGTTATATTTTCGAGGCGCACATCTCATATTATCGCCATGTCCATAATTTCTTATAACTAATCAGAACACCATTTCTGATATATGCGATCAACCATAGGTGCTCGGGCCGACGAATCCTATCTTGATACACACTTGATTTAATGAGTGCATTGGTTCACACCCAACGAACATCTAGCGGTGAGACCATGAAACGTTTCTAACACATATGGTATCAAAGTGTGGAGGATGATACACAAAATCAATGTCATCCTATAGTTAAAGAATCACATATGCTACTCAACTCAAGGAGATTGTTATTGACGATGGTGTGTACTTCCAACTATTAGGAATCACTTGTGAGTCATACAATATTTGCTCCAGAAAATACCCATATGTCTATACAAGCTTTCCCTTCTCATGGTACATCAGGTTAAACCATTGGAATTACAATTCCAATATACGACATGTGCTAATCTTCTAGGTTATGGGAACTTGACTGTATTCCGAATCCAACGATTAGAAATACTTATTTTAAGAATAGTTTATAATAGTAATATTATCTCAATGTCGGAACACAGTGTCCAGTATTATTACATGACAATTCTAAGATCAATGTGATTCTCAGCATATTTATATAACAATCTTACATGCATTATGACATAAATTATGATTAACAGAGTTGAAATGAAAATGTAGTTATTTTATTCATAAATAATAAAATATAATGTACAATATATTATTTGGATTGACTCTACAAGCATCAACTCCAACATCAGAATCCATTTCTTGTAATGAAACCTAACGAAGTTTACTGGTTTTAGGTCGACGTTAGAATTCACAACATTCTCATACTCCGCGAGGCGTGCCCGATTCATCCTAGAACTATAAGTGGATACTTTATTTCTCAATTGATACTTTACTTTCAAATTGATGTTCTTGATTTTTATTTTCCACAGTGACAGGTTTCGTGATTTTTCTCTTCCTTTGTCTATAATTTGAGTTTTGATATATTTGAGCATTTGAGTTAGAAGTTGATATTTATTTTATCTGAGTATTTGAGATGTGATTTGAATATGATAAGATTTATTTAAGTCTTTGAGACGATTTTGATATGATTTTAATATTATGTCGAGTTGGATATGATTTGAGATAATTTGATATGTTGCTTTGATTCTAAGATTTTGTGAGATGATTTGTTATTTTTATTTTGCAATGGAATTGACGAATAGGGATGCCCATGTGCATACAGATGGTCATTGGATTATTCCTGCCCCATATGGCACATTCCTGGGAGAGATGATGATTGATTAGGTGTCTTGGAGGTCAGTGAGACGTAACACCCCAAGACACTAAGGATTCTTAGAGGGCGACCAGGGGGATAGCGAGACGTAATGTCCTTAGACACCGAAGACCCGGTTGAGTGACTCCCGAATTTATCCAGTTGAGTTGAGTCCTGGACGAGATGTTTGGTTTTATTATCAGTCTTGCTTTCAGTTTTACAGTTTGAATATTGATATTTGATTTTCAATATCAGTTTTCAAAATGTTATTGGATTAACATAGGGTTTTGATCTTAAACACTTTAACACTATATTTCGATGGTTTGACGGTATTTCCAAAGATATAATTTTGGGTTATACAGTTCTGATCTCAGAATATATTTAAATAGCTTTTGTGATTTTATTTCAATTCATTGTGTAATTATTTTAGAGTTTCATTCACTGAGTTCTCGGAACTCACCCCTTTTCACTACATGGTTTTATAGGTAGATATATTTGGTGAGTTATAGCGGATTAGGAGCCTGGAATCGGGTAAGAGAAGTAAACTATAGTCACTAGATGTGAGTTCTCCATGTAAAAATTGATGGTTGCATTCAATTAGAATACATATCTGTTTTTATGAGTCGAGTCAAGTTGTACATGTTTAAGATACAATATATAAACATTTCATAATATTAATAAAATCGTTCTTGTGTTAGACAAGTATATGTTAGTCATGTTAGCATGATATAAAATGTACTAGAGAAAGACTATGTAATAATCAGAGACTTAGGGTCGTAATGAGGATCTATCACCTATTAGTAAATCTCTTAATAAGGAATGTTACACTTGCCACCAACATGCTGCTCAAAATCATGTGCGCTCACAACCTACTTGTACAATGCAACCATTTGATCATCATAAATAGCAACAACACCTTGGTGACCAACAACAATACAAATTGAAAACCGTCAAACGAATCCCCCAAGATTATGAAGACTACAACATTAAAAGTTCACTCAGCTCACAAAATTAAAAGTTAATTTACGAATATTCTAACTAGCCTCGCCGTTAATGCTTTCTTTGCAGTACCAGAAGATACAACTCGGCAACTAACACAAAGTCCTACATGAAATAAAAACTAAAAAAAAACTACTATGCATTTAGAAATTAAAACAAAATCTAAATATGCAAGTAAGGAAAACATTACTGATTTCGTGAGTTCTCGTCGCAAATCAGCCAGGGCTCGATTGTTCGTGGCTTCAAGAGTTCACGAAGATTGAAGATTCAAGAGTATTGAAGTCATGACTCATTTCAGTTTGTGATAGAAATGAGCAGAACAGAGTCGTAGCTTAAGGAATTTGGGTTTTGTCGTGAAGACTGAAGAAGAAGACTAAAGTCGATTTGGCGTTTTGGATTCATTTGTTTTGAATTTAAAATTAAAAAGACATAATAAAATGGTTCTAAGTGAAATAGTATGTTATAAGCATAAATACGTTGGAAGGTAAGGTTATAATTTTCAGGCCATTAAAATAAAATGGTTCTAAGTGAAATAGTATGTTATAAGCATAAATACGTTGGAAGGTAAGGTTATAATTTTCAGGCCATTAAAAGTACCATTTTAAAGACAACTTTCCATCATTTGTGATAATATTTCAATATTATAATGTATTATACATGCATGTATAATTAAATAATATTTTGAATAACATTATGGATATTTACTTATTAAAGATTGTTGATGGGTGATTTTCGTCCCAGGGGACAGTTTAGAGATAACTCTCCCGAGAAAATCCTCCTTTAACATTGAATTTATTTGGTTATGGAAGACCAAAAGTAAATGTAGCAAAAGACAAAATAGCCACAAAATCAACAAAGAGGGTTTAACATGGTTCGGCGGAGCAAATTCAGCCTACGTCCACGGGCACAAAGTGGGAGGTTGCTTTTTATTACCAAACCGAGCTCGTCCGACCTGTTTCTGGAAGGTCTAAAAAAACCGAGCTGTGTGTTCTTTTAAAGCATTTCTTACAGGCAGTGCTTAAATGAAAATTTTTCAAACCCTTACAAATGAGATTATCCTCTTTTTACATACTAGGAAAAAATATAAAACTATTCTCATATCTTTATGACGTCAGCCGCGCAAATTTCTGGCGGATTGACGGGCTCTCTGCCCCAACTGCCTCGCCGAAAGCAAACCTGCTATCTGACTTCCTGTCACATCATGTTGTAAAGTACACTGTCATACATTATTAATAATGATGACATCATGTAAAGGTCTCTTGTGCGAAGGTACATGTTAGAGAGAAAAGTCTAAACAATCCTGATCATAGATCGGGCTTCAAGAGATAGGTTAATTGATCTGCAGAACTACTTAAATTATTCCCGACTTGACCTAAAATATCCGAGCTCTTCCTTCTGATCAAAGAGGAAAGATAGAACTAAACCGAACTTTCAGGCTAATATTGTCAGTCTCGGCTCTGACGTCATTGGTCTTTGAGACTCGAATCATACTACACCCCCGGGTCGGCTAGATCCGAAAAACTGGGTCCGGACTCTCTGCTTGGCCGAGGAGTAACCGATACTTTCTAAACATTTGTCCTTTTAAAAGGAGAAAAACCCACTTCCGCCTTTACTATGCCGCTCAAATACTTTTTCATAAAAAAACACCATCAACATCTGCCCTCTAATTCTTGGTTTCAACGTGTTGATCGAGTTGGTATCAGGAACTACAAATTTATTGGTCAGCTCCATGAGTCACATAGAAAACTACCCGACTATCGATCAAGTCATCCTCGGCATCTTCATGTGTTTAGTCACCGAGAATAAGATACCCATTTATGGGGGTGATGATCCGACCTCATAACGATGATGATCCATTCAGTGGGACGTAACCCGACCCCGAGCTGATGGAACACATATCTTCGGTGGAACTAATCCAGCCTCGAGCTGGTGGAACAGATAGCCTCGACGGAACTAATCCAGCCCCAAGCTTGTGGAACATATAGCCTCGGTAAAACTAATCAAGTTCTAAGTTGGTGGAACACATGAGACTTAATCACGAGGGAAAAACTTCAACCTCTGAGGCTCCATGGATCCTTAAGCAGGCGTCCCCTTGTCAGGCATCAACAAAAAGAAAAATGGAAATAAGACAATGTTAGTACAACGGAGGTGACTTAGCACATACTCCACACAAACTCGAAAAGGTAACAACTCAGGTGCCTCGAGGCAGCGTCCTACCTGGTGTCCTCAAAATAAAATTCTGAACCTTACAATTCAGTGTCCCGGCTAGCCAGGCTATGGATCGGTGAACGACCAAAGCCATGAGGGCAGAAACCTCCTCATGTTGGGCGACTCTAGTCTTAAAACGCTATGAGGGCAGAAACCTCCCCATGCTGTGCTTCTCTTGATCCGAGATAGTTAGGCAGATAACCCACGGGGAAAGAAACCTCCCCGTGGACGTCGTGAGGGCAGAAACCTCCTAAAGGTTGTAGGAGTCACGGAGGCATTAAGGCCTTCCCCTTGCTATGCACCTGGTGTTTCTCAACGGAACTCACCAGCCCACTCATAGAGGAAGAAACCTCTCTAAGTTCGGTTTACCCGAGGTCACAATGGTCATAGAGGCTATTCGGCCATCCCTATGCCACGTGCCCTGGTGGTTCTCAACGGGATTCAACAGCCAACTTGCAAGGGAAGAAACCTCTCTAGGTCTGGTTTACTCGAGCTACTCCTCAAAAATATGAGTCATGTGGTAGTAACGCTCCGGCCTCGGGGATTTGATAATGACATCTAGGTTTGGCGTGCCATGAGGGGTTCGCGTTTTCCCATATGTACTTCATCCTTTGATGCGTTCTGTATCCTCAAAGGTGAAAATAGCTGATTACGCCTAAAAATAACTTACGGTTATCATAGTATAACTAGGGTGTCGATTCCTCAGAGAGATGGTTACAGAAACTAATTTACTCAAAAAAAAATATTAACAGTAACTTAAATAAAGAAAATGAATGAATTGATAATTAAAGTAAAAACTATAGAAAAGTTTACAGGATTTTATCAGTAGAGAAATATGGAAAAACATTGAGAATCCCTCTTGTATCAAACTCCTATATTCAGTTATTGATTCATGTTATTACTCAATTGAAGGTTTCACATCCCAAACTAACAATCGAAAAATATTCAATTCTACTCCTATTAAATTCTAAGTTAATCAATGGTTATTTTCTCTAGTTTAATAGCATAGAAAAATCATCGTTATGAGTTATCTAACGTCGAAAAAATACCCTCAGGCAATACTGTATCAGAAGACCAACACATAAAACGACTTTTACCAGTCACAACTAAGTTCGCAAATCACACATAGAAGAACCATGACTGGATCTATATGGGAGTTTGACAAAATATATTTCTGGATTCAAGAATCGAAAGATAATAGAAAATATTAAAAGTTTCTTAAGAAATCAACAACATAAATATAGAAATTAAAATACAATAGTTCATCCTTAACTTTGCGTAGGAGATTAGTTCTCCATGGAATAAATAGATGAAGCTTGAATAGATTGGAGAGACATCATGATTTCCTTGAAGTTCTTCGTTCTTCCTCTCTATGAATTGTGTTTTTGGCTTTTTTAAGTGTGTTTCTCCTTTGTTTCTCTCTGGTTCTCTCATCTTCTAGGGTTTAGGACGAAGTTGGATTTATATAGAAAAGTCCTGGAACCCTAAATTACATTTAAAAAAAAAGCACAAACAGCATATAAATCGATATATTATGGGTCTCGTAACTATTTCTAGATCAAAAGTTATAGCCTTTTTAAATTCAACATGCGGCTGATGCTCCCGCGTGTGTCCGATACATTTGTTAGGCTCTGAAACATGTTCAATTGCTCCATTCTCCTTGATCCATTGCTTCCTATTAACAAAGCACAAAATTACTCTAAATAAGATTAAAACATATTATAATAAAGCTAAGTTAGTAGTGTTCTAAGTACACTTTCGTGCACTTATCACAACCTCCAACAAGCTTATTGATAGTCTCTAGCAATTCAAGCGTAAAATAAAATAAAAAGTATCTAAGCCACTTTCGTAGGGATACAATTGTATTTAGTCTATGCAACAAGCCTTTAAACCCGTAGGTGTCCCTAGTGGATAAGTTATAGTCTTGTGAAGGCTTACAGCGATGACACCCACAAACGTCATTCAAAACACAAAATCATGTAAAAATAAAAATTAAATAGTCTCAATAGTTTCAAATAATTTTTTCCTCAAAAAATGCCTAGTAATGAAACGAGAGAACCTTAAAAGTACTCAACGTAACTCAAATCTAAGACCTTGAATAAATCATCTAAGCTAGACTCACAATGTGTGTATGTAAAGGTTTATTCACAGCTTGATTCCTAGGTAAGCCAACTCAATGATTTCGTTTAAAAATTGGGATCGATGGGTCAAACCAACCTAGATATCTCAATTAAGCTCTGTAATTGCTTTTCTGTGCTCAAATGGTATGATTTTTCTTTTTCTTTTCTTGTCCTTTTTTTTTTATACTTTTCTTTTTTAATTTTTAATTTTCTTGTTTTTTTTTCTTTTCTCAACACACCTACCCTTTAAGGTAGCATTTCTCCTCATGGTGGTCATATACTTGCCCATGGCTAGCTTCACGCTTTTCGATTATATGTGGTTTATTTTATTTCTTTAGAGACTTTTATTTTATTTTTAATCATACCACACATCATAACACAAGAAAATCAGGATAGACATATAAGCAAATGGTCATTCATCGACATGTAATTTCTTCAATTAGTCACCTTGCTAACTACTCAGGCTTTAACTGCTAAGAACCTATAATTAATTGCTTACGAGTCTAACATAGATTAACTACTCAAAGCATCAGATAAAAGTGCATTAAATGACTTATCGTTTGTAAGACTTCATCCTAAAATAAATAATATCATCATTGAACTTATACTTAACTATAAAACACTAAAAATAAAACAAAACAATTGTTTTTTTAATAGAATAAAATGATTTATGACAGGTTTTATCATGCGCATGCATACACTCTCACACTTAAAACTTACATTGTCCACAATGTAAGATAAATATAAAGAAAAAGGGTTAAGGAACAACACTACGAGGCGCGGAGTTGATCAGGTTCCTACTGGTGAGACTTTAGTTGTGTGGCTGTATAGGTTGTGCTAACTCCTGCATAAACACTCATGCAAAAAGAAAAACAACATGTAGTTAGCATACAATAATATAAAACTAAATAAAATAAAATAAATAAAATAAATAAAAATAAACTACAGATGCAAGAGTTGCCTCCCTGCTAGCGCTAAGTTTAACGTCTTCAGCCAGACGTAACCACTCAGGTTTTCATGGTGGTTTCTACCTAGCGCACTGATGAAGGCATTTGATAGGATTTTTGCCTAGTTGTGGCAGTTTATCCATGGATCCTCCTGGGTCTGGAGATTGTTGAAATCTTGGGCTCCTCATAAGGAAAAATTGGCTCAATCTCCTTTTTAAACTCATAAATATCATCTTTAATTGAGCATTAACTGTAATTTTCCTCATTTTTCGGTTCTTTGGGACAAGTTTCAATTTAGGAGGATTTGATTCAGATTATATAGACGATGTTTCTAGCAGAACTATTTTTAGCATGTATCAGTAATGACACTCATCCTCACCCTATGATTGTTTTTCAACATGAAAAATATTAAGTGCTTGAGGAAAGGATACTCTAATTGGGAAATGTGGCACTTGTTCTTCCTGAGATGTGTTAGCACTATTGTCCTTAGGGTCACCTACAGTGTTAGGCATGTGCTACACTCCTACCTTGTTACCGCTCCTAGTGATTATAGAATCAATACCTCTTATACTGGATACCTCATGATCAGCCTGTGCCATATGTTGCCATTGTGGATTTGGTTGAGTCTGGGATGTGAATTTTCTTTGTTCTTGCACACTCAGAACATTAGTCAATTTAGAGATTTGACTCCTAATCTCTTTATGGCCTTTAGCTACTTGAGCTATAAATGACTCAATCCTTTAGTTGGTTTTGCTTTGGGTCTCCATAAATGATTTCTTGGCCTCTACAGTTGCTTTCTGGGCTTCTATGAATGCTTGGATAGTATCCTCTAAATAATTCCTAGGAATGGTAGGTATGTGATACTGATGAGCACTATAACCTCTAGGTGGTGGTGATTGACTCGACTGATGAGACTCTTACTTCCAACTAAGGTTGGGATGGCTCATACAACTAGGATTATAGGTGTCTTAGCAGGGTGTGTAAGGCTTTTGATACGTCCCTAATGCATGGAATTGTTCTTCATATGTCTCTCTCATCTCACTATATATTGGACACTCTTGGGGTTCTAGGTGGGTAACTGAATGTATGATCTTGCTATCTCTGGCTTGTAAGGCTCCTATCTGTCTAGTTAATAGCTCAATATGTGCCTTGGGACTATCCTCTTCCCTAAAGTGGTGTAGGCTTTTGCTAGAAGAATTATATGTCCTATCAGTGTTATCTAAGACATTTGGTCCAGTCTATGTATGAGATTTCTTCGCTATGTCATCTAAGTACTCGAATGCCTCATCAAGGTCCTTTCAGATGAAATCATCATTGCACATTATCTCAACGAATTGACGCTACCTAGGGGTCATTCCATCATAAAAATAACTTACTAAGCGTTAACTCTCATATCCATGGTGAAGGCAACTAGCTAACAACTCCTTACACCTCTCCCACGTTTGATAAAGAGTCTCACTGTCTCTCTAGGAGAAGGTGGAGATTTGTCTTTTTAGGGCATTTTTCTTATGGTGCGGGAAGCATTTATTAAATAATTCTTGAGTCATCTCGCCCCATGATCCTATTGATCTAGGTTTTAAAGAGTATAACTAGCTCTTAACTCTATCCTTAAGGGCAAAGGGGAAGAACTTAAGTCTAATTGTGTCGGTAGTCCTAAAAAGGTCATGGAAAGTAGTTACAACTTCTTCAAACTCCCTAATGTACACGTAAGGATTCTCGCTCTCTAACCCGTGAAAGGTTGGAAGATATTGTATCATTCCAAGCCTAAAGTCTATATGTGGTGCATTAGGGGGAAACATTATGCACGATAGTGTAGCTGTGCGAGTTGGGTGGAGGTACTTTCCAAGAGTTATCCTTGGTGGTCTCACGTATTCATTCATATTATGTGCGCTAGACGCGGATGGTGTGACAAAAATATTTTCAAATATGTGGTCAAAGTTCGAGTCTTCTTCTTCAGCCCTAATAAATCTACTAAAAATCTACCAAATCTATCCATACGTCTAGACATGTAATTTAAGTTCGAATAATACGAGAAAAATAAAAATTAAAAATAAAAATCTAAATTAAAAATTAAAGTTGAAATAAAATAAATTAACATAAAAATAAAAGACTAGAAATAAAAATTAAAAGAATCAACTAAAAATAAATCAAAAACTAAACAAAAACTAAAAAATTAAAATAAAATAAATAAAATTTAAGCTAAAATAAAAATAAAACAAGTAAATAACAATAATTAACAATAAAAAAAAAAGAAGGAACGAAGTTACAGCTTCATTGTTAACTAAGCAAACCCGCTCCTTTTGCTTGTAAACCGTCTCCCCGGCAATGGCACCAAATTTTGATTACGTCCAAAAATAACTTGCGATTATCGCTGTATAGCTGGGGTGTCGATTCCTCAGAAAGATGGTTACAGGAACTAATTTACTCAAATAAAAATGTTAACAGCAACTTAAATAAATAAAATGAATGAACTGATAATTAAAGTAAAAACTATAGAAAAGTTTGCAGGATTTTATTAGTACAGAAATATGGCAAAGCATCGAGAATCCCTCTTGTATCAAACTCTTATATTCAGTTATTGATTCTTGTTATTACTCAATTAAAGGTTTCACATCCCAAACCAACAATCGAAAATATTCAATTCTACTCCTATTAAATTCTAAGTTAATCAATGGTTATTTTCTCTATGTTAACAGCACATAAAAGTCATCGTTACGAGTTATCTAACGTCGACAATATACCCTCAGGCAATACTGCAGCAGAAGACCAACATATAAAATGAATTTTACCAGTCACAACTAAGTTCGTAAATCACACATAGAAGAAGCATGACTGTATCTATATGAACGTTTGACAAAACATAATTTCTAGATTCAAGAATATAAAGATAATAGAAAATAACAACCTTCAATTATATTAAACGTTAAAAGGTTCTTAAGAAATCAACAACATAAATACAGAAATTAAAATACAAGAGTTCATGTTTTGCCTATGAGAAATCTCCATGGAAGAAAGAGATGTAGCCTGAATAGATTGGAGAGACGTCATGATTTCCTTGAAGTTATTCATTCTTACTCTCTATGAATTGTGTTTTTGGCTCTTTTTTTGTGTTTCTCCTCTGTTTCCCTCTGATTATCTCCTCTCCTACGATTTAGGACAAGGTTGGATTTATATAAAAAAAAGTCTTGGAACCCTAAATTACATTAAAAAACACATAAATAGCATCCTGGAATCACACTTCAAGACACGAAAGCGGCTTTATAGTGGCTACAATTGACTAGATCTCCTCGAGTACATGAAAATCGATATATTATGGGTCTCGTAACTCTTTCTAGATCAAAAGTTATAACCTTTTTAAATTCAGTGTCCGCCTGATGCTCCCGCATGCGTCCGATACGCCTGTTAGGCTCTGAAACATGTTCAATTGCTCCATTCTCGTTGATCCATTCCTTCCTATTAACAAAGCAAAAAATTACTCTAATTAAGATTAAAACATATGATAATAAAGCTGAGTTAGCATTGTTCTAAGTACACTTTCATGCACTTATCAAGAGCCAAGTCGGAACACTTCCACCCCGGGGGTTTGATAATGACACTCGGGTTGGCGTGCCACGGACTTGGTGCCTTTCCTAGCTACCGATCACCCATTCGTATCGAGTACATCGGAATAATATTGAACATGGCTTTCACATTCAATTAATAAACAAGTAAAGTGGACAAACTTTTTTAATTCAAAAGAGAATGTCATGCTCATATTCATGGGACCTACTGCTCTTCTTACAACTCTTTGAGGGTCATTTCAAGAGAGGCTTTACAATAATTTCCTGGTTCTGGTCTGGTCATCTGATGATTCTGTGACTCAAGAAGTGATCTACTGGAAGTACTTCCTTAGTATCTCGGCGTTCCAGGGCTTCTCGAGCATGGTACCGTCAAATTGCTCCAAAAGATAGGTATCAGGTCTTACTATCTCCGCCACTCTATACGGCCCTTCCCATTTGGCACCCAACAAGCCTTCCTCGGGTCTTCGGGTATTCAATATAACCCTCCTCAAAACCAAATCTCCAAGAAGGAAAGACTGAGTCTTAACCTTCTTGTTGTCGAAATGGGCCATTCTCTGCTGATAAACGACTACCTTTAAAGCTGACTTCTCCCATTTTTCTTCAATTAGATCGAGGTGCTTCCTACGAGTTATTTATTCTGCTCAGCTTCAAAATACTAGACACTGTGGGTGGTCATCCCGATCTCTACTGGAATGACTACCTCGCAACCATAGGCCAAAGATAAAGGAGTTTCCCATATGGAGTCCTTGTAAGTTGTCTGATGTGCCCACAATACTTCTGGTAACTCTTTGACCCACAGACCTTTACAAGATCCAAGTCTAGCATTCAGATTTGCCTTGTTAGTTTTGTTGGCTGCCTAGACATACCTGATAGACTTGGGGTGAACAGGTGAAGCGAATCTTAAGGTAATTTAGAGGTCTTCACAGAGCTTCCTGAAACCTTTGCAGCAAAACTGCTTCCCATTATCGATGATGATGGTCCGAGGGATTCCGAACCTGCAGATGATGTTCTTCTTCATAAAGTTCATCGCCTTCTTCTCCGTGATTATAGATAGGAGTTCGGCTTCTACCCACTTGGTTAAATAGTCAATGGCAATGATTGCGTATATGGCCTATCTTCACCCAACTTGCATCTACCCAATGATTTCTAACCCCCACTGGGCGAACGGCCAGGGGCTGGCTAGAGTGGTAAGTCGGTCCGCTGGTTGTTGATGAATTTTTGTATTCTTCTGGCATCCCTCACACTTCCGGGCTATCCTCACCCCGTCTTGATGCATGGTCGGCCAATAGAATCCATGCCTCAGCGTCTTATATGCAATTGACTTCCCCTCGGAATGGCTCCCATAAATCCCTCAATGAATCTCTCTGAGCATATAATCTGCTTCCTCAACCGTAAGACATCTCAAAAGCGACACTGTATGCCCCCTTCGGTACAAGACTCATTCAATCAGGTAGAATTTAGAGCTTCTGTACTTTAACTTCATGCCTCCTTCTTGTCTTCAGACGTCTTTCCGGTCTCCAAGTACCTCATAATCGAGTCCATCCAAAAGTTCTTCCCACTTAAATCTACTTCCATCATCTCCGGCATCTTAATATTCTTTACCTGCAAACAGATCAAAGGGATAGTTATAGGCTTCTCTGATTTAATTAAGGATGCCAGCCGAGCTAGTGAGTCTGCCTGATGGTTGCTTTCCCGGCCAATCTGTTCGAACTGCACACTGCCCATTTCCCTGGCCAACTTCTTCACCTCAGCCATATAAGCCATCATGTTAGGCTCTATAGACTGAAACTAGTCTTTTAGCTGTTGGATGGCCAATTGGGAGTTGCTCTTTAGAATCACATCTCAGAATCATCGTGCACAACCTTAAACCAGCCAAATGGCTCATACTCGACCTCATTATTTGTGGCCTCGAAGGTGAATCTCAGGGCATACATCACCTCATCGCTCTCACTGCTCCGTAAGATAACTCCGGCTCCGTAACCTTGTGAACTGACCGAACCTTCCGTCGACAATTCCCACTTGGTCTCCAATACTTCTAAAATTTGTGGCCCTGGGAACTCGGTCACAAAATCTGCTAAAGCATGCCATTTTACAGCCACTCTTGACAGATAGGATATGTCATGCTCACTCAATTCCACCGATCACTTTATTAACCGACCCGAGACCTCCGGCTTATGTAAGATCTGTCTTAGAGGATGGTCGGTATAGACTCTGATAGGACAGGCTTGAATGTAAGGCCGTAGCTTTTGGGCTGCCGTAACCAGAGACAACACTATTAGTTCATGGGCCGAGTATCTGGTCTCTATATCTTGCAAGGCTTTACTAGTATAGTCCACCGGTCTTTAGACCTTGTCAGCCTCCTACACTAGCACTGAGCTCACAGCATGTTCAGAAACAACTAAGTATAAGAACAGAGTCTCACCTAGGACCGGCTTGGCCAAAAGTGAGGGCTGAGCTAACTATTACGTCAACTACAGAAAGGTCTCATCGCACTCCGCCGACCAGCTGATCTCCTTCTTTGACTTCTTGATTATCTTAAAAAAAAAATGGCACTTATCAGTTGCTGGGAAGATGAACCGATTTAATACAGCCAATTGGCCCCTTAAATTCTGTACCTTTTTGACCATCGTAGGGGGCTTCAATTCCAGAACGGCTGGGATCTTCTCCGGATTTGCTTCAATGCCCTGAGCACTGACCATGTATCCCAAGAACTTACCTGATGCTACACCAAATGGACATTTCTCTTGGTTCAGCCTCATATTATACTTCCTTAACAACTCAAAAGTCTTCGCGAGGTCAGCCAAGTGATCTTCCAGCTTCTTGATCATCGTTATCATATCATCAACGTATACCTGCATGGTTCTTCCGATGAGGGTCTTAAAAACCTTGTTCATCAACCTCTGAAATGTAACCCCATCATTCTTCAAACCGAAAGACATCACCTTATAATAATACAAGCCCTGATCCGTGATGAAAACAGTCTTCTCCTCATCCCCGAGATGCACTTGACCTGGTTATATCTCGAGAAGGCATCCAGAAACTAAGCAGCCCATGACATGCCATTGAATACACCAATTGATCCATCTTTAAGAGTGGGAAACTATCCTTCGGGCAGGCCTTGGTGAGATCTAAAAAGTCTACGCACTTCCTCCACTTTTTGCTGGCCTTCTTTACCAAGACCATATTTGACACCCATTCCTGGTATTTTACCTCTTTGATAAAATCGGACTTTAACAGCCTTTCTACTTCGACTCCTATCACTTCACAACGCTCCTGATTGAAGATTTTCCTCTTCTGCTAGATTGGTTTGTGAACCGGATCCAGTGCTAAACGGGGATTGATGAACTTGGGATCTATCCCGAGCATATCACCATGCCCCCAAGCAAAAATGTCCATATACTCTTTCAAAAACTTTAGCAGGCCTTACCTCAGGTTCTTCTCCAAACCCGCTCCTACCTTTATAATTTTTCCTTGGCCGAAGAGTTCACTTGATTCCATCTCCTCAGCTGCCCCCAACTGGGTGAAGTCTTCTGACCGTGGATCTGGAGATTCAACGGTCACCTTCTCGTCTTCTTTTCTTTTCCTATTCCGGTTGTCTTTTTCAACATAAAAAGTTTCTTTTGAGACGGTAGCGAAACAAATCCTGGCTGCTTTCTGACTTCCACACACTATCCTTTTCCACCATCTCTTGGACTTCTATCAAAAAAAAAATTCGAAGTGGGACTTAGGGTCGATATGGCCCTTGTAGGAGTTAATAGACGGCATAGTGAACCGTCGAGGAAATTATGCTGACAAAATTTCTTTCGGACTTCCTCATGCCTGTTGCCCCGCGCAAGACGTGTGTCATGGCTGGACACCTCTCGATCCCCTCCACTATGTCTTATGTCTTCCCTCTTTTTATAGCGTGGGCTGTTACTAGAGGGCTCTAGCATTTGCCTTCTTCTTATTCTTCCCACGTTCTCTCCTCCTGCAAGGCTCTCGCTATCATAAATTACCTCACCTTCTGGGGGTCCCTCCTCCCGAGTTCATTGTCCCCGCATAGGTCTACAACCCTTTTTCCTTCTGCTATCTCGTTTCTCCTCTTACTTGGACCACCCACCAGCCTTTCATCGTTTATCTTCTCTAACCTTTCCAGTTTTTCCATTATGACCTTCATGAGGGTCTGGCTCGCCTCCTTATCCTTTCTCATGATTTCCTCTATTTTCCCCACCCACTCTGTTGTTGAACTCTCCGATGATCTGTAATTCCTGTCTTCTGCCATAATCCTACTACATGAGCTACTTTTTACACTTTCCCCACAGACATTGACGGGTGATTTTCATCCCAATGTCAGTTTTGATATAACTCTCGCGAGATAATCCTTTTTCAACCTTGAATTTGTTTGGTTATGAGAGACCAAAAGTAAATGTAGTAAAATATAAAATAGCCACAAAATCAACAAATAGGGTTTAAAGTGGTTCGGCGGAGTAAATCCAGCCTACGTCCACGGGAACAAAGTAGGGTGTTGCTTTTTATTACTAAACTGAGCTCGGCCGACCTGTTTCTGGAATGTCTAAAAAAATCGAGTTGTTTGTGTTCTTTTGTAATGTTTTTACAAGTAATGCTTAAATGAAAATTTTCCAAACCCTAACAAATGAGATTACCCTCTCTTTATATACTAGGAAAAAATATTACATTATTCTCATATCTCTATGACGTCAGCCGAATAGATTTCTGATGATTGACAGGCTCTCTGCCCCAACTACCTCACCGAAAGCAAACCTACTATCTGATTTCATGTCACATCACGCCATAAAGTACACTGTCATACTTTGTTATTAATGATGACAGCTTGTAAAGGTCTCTTGTGCGAAGGTTCGTGTTAGGGAGAAAAGTCCAAACAGTCCTGATCATAGATCTGTCTTCAAGAGGTCGGTTAATTGATCTTCCGAACTACCCAAATTATGCCCGACTTGACCCAAAATATTCGAGCTCTTCCTTCCGATCAAAGAGGAAAGATGGAACTAAACCGAACTTCTAGGCTAATGTGGTCGATCTCGGCTCCGACGTCGTCGATCTCTGAGACTCAAATCATACTGCGCCCTCGGGTCGGCCAGATGCGAAAAACTGAGTCTGGACTCTCTGCCTAGCCGAGGAGTAACCGATACTTTCTAAACATCCATCCTTCTAAAATGAGGAAAACCCACTCCCGCCCTTTTTATGCCGCTCAAATACTTTGTCATAAGAAAAACACCATCAACAAATATAATAAATTTATAGCATGTATTGACTCTAAATTGCTTGATTAATTCATATGTATACATATTTATCATAATGTAAAGATCCTAGATGGGTTTCCCAATTTATACATCCTTAGTACGAAAGACGGGAAAATGTAGTTTCCAAAGTGATATAATATGGTAAGCTAAAGGTAATAGTGAAAAGTATGTTGGTAAAAAAAATACCTTACCAAAATTTATTCTTCTAAGATTGAGTCGTATTAAATATTGTCATAGAAGTTGAGGATGTGTTATTTGTGAATAAACATAGATAAATTACCTAAGTGTGAAATATTATTGTCAAGAATATGAAATCTATATATAATCAAAATTAATGGAATCTTATTTAATTTATTGAAGGAAGTATTGAGTCTTATTTAATTTATTGAAGGAATTATTGAGTCTTATGTAAGTTCATATTGAAATATAAATCGATATTTTTGTTAACCGCTGATTTTAGTTTTAGGGGTAAATCGGGAAAACTCATTTCTCGAATAATTTTTGCTCAATTGTGAATTTATTTGGTTTTGGGACCAAAGGCAAACTTAGCAAAAAAACAAAAGAACACACAGAATAAACAGAAGGTTTAATATGGTTCGGCAGAATAGATTCAAACTACGTCCACGGACATAAGGGAAAAAATGAAATTTTTATAACGTGGTCGGGTATGTCGGACCTGCCTATCTCTCAAGCTCAACTGACCGACCTCTTATAAGCTCACTCTTACACTTAAGCTTTTTGCTCTCTATTACATGTTATGTGTGACTGAATTTGGCTAACCCCTTCTAATAAATTCTCAACCCCTTTCTATACTAGGGAAAATTCTACTATTCCACTATCCTCATTACGTCAACCACGTGAATTTACCATCAATGTGATGGCTCTCTACCCCAACTGATCTTTTGAAAGTAACTCTAACACCTGACATATCTTTAAACCAAGCTATTATATCATCTGCTACACATTACCTTCAGCTTAAAATCTATCATATTAGACCTCTTAAAATGGTGTAAGTTCTCATTTTGGGCTTATGATATTTGATCATGATCATACCATTATTACCACTTCGATCTGCCTTACCATGTCGGGAGACAGAAGGAACAGCTGCCATGGCCTACTGAGCCATCAAGTCAGGTCGTTAGTGATGGACCACCTCGGGTTGGCCTTCACAGATACTCACACTGTCGAATCTAATAACTTTTCATCGGGTCTGGTCGGCAGTCATGGACCACCTCGAGTTGGCCTTCATAGATACTCACACTGTCGAGTTTCGAATCTGATATCTTCTCATCAAGTAGGGACTACAGTTATGGACCAGCTCGGGTCGGGCATGAAATACAAATAAATATGGTCTCTTTGTTTGGTCGGGAGACTCTACTACCTATGCCTAGGCCTCTTATCTAAGAAGTGAAAATCGTTTTACACCTTTGGTCGGGTTCTGACTTCTTGGGGACCGAAAACCACCATCAACTTCCCATAGCTCTCGTATCAATGAGTAATTGAGTTGGTGAAAGGAACTATAAAATGATGGTGGTGCATAAAGCCATAGAATGGCTTGGCATCCTCCGACTGATACATGCTCTTGATACGCTGTCATCCCAAAGGGATATGATTTGCTAGGATTTGAAAAAAAATAGAAAACAGACCACGAGGGAAAACTCACCTCCTTCTGCTTATCATTAGCGCAACAAGGCCTTGGGGGAGAAACTCCGACCCCGAGCAATCACAAGTCAACTGGCAGCAAGGGAATGAACCCTCATTGCGCCATCACACAATAATATGACCTCGGTGGGACGTAACCCAGACCGGAGCTGATGGAATAACTTTGGTTAGGAGGGAATGATCTGTCTTCTTGCCACTCAACACTTAGCCATATGGGAGAAAATTCGAGCACATGCCCACAAAGATAATAAGGCCTCGGTGACACGTAACCCGATCCCGAGATAAAAATGAACATTTCTATAGCTAAGGCTATAGAATGGGATGGCTAGACAACACGAGGGCATTATCCCTCCCCGAGGTCGGCATATCCGATGGTACAGAATGGGATGGACAGACACCATAGGGACATTCTGTGTAGGTTTTTCCGGGGGCAAATGCAGGTGAAGTAGCGGAACGTGAAAAATCAAATTTTCCCCTTTCAATAATTTTTCTTGGGAAATTAAAATAAAGTTATTTATTCTAATTACTCAATACTTAAAAATTAAAATTTTTACCCAAAAATCAGATTTTGACTTAATTGCCGTGAGATCCCAAACTTTTGTATTTTGATCATTTTAATATTAATTTATCAAATACAATTTTAAGTGATTTAAAATCACACCCAAAATGATTTATACATGTTTTATACATCAAAATACAAGTTGTAACAAAAATCCTATTTTTAAAAAATTACCAAGAGGTGTCCAGCTTTTTAGATTTTGCATTTTGGTCCAATCTTTTTCAAAACAACATTAGATAATATCCAATCAACACCAAATTAAATATACATCATATATACATCATTACACAACACCTATATGAAAAACCCAAAATTTGAAATTATGGTTAAGAACCATAATTTCTCAAATTAGTCCAATTAATAAATTAACCAAAAATTATCAAATCCAATATTTTAATCAAGTCTCTACTACACCAAACAAGTCTCACCACTTTGAAATAACTCTAGAACAATTGTAGGTCATTAATGGTGGCCTAACAACTCTAGAATGGAAACATGATCATCAAATGACTAAAAGAATGCTTATTAACTCCTTACAAGCTTTCTTTGAACAACATACATGTAAAAACCCATCATCCATGCTTCCAACCATCAAAAACACAAACAAGAAAGAGTAAAAAAACTTAAGAACTACACATAATGTAGCTAAGAACAAAAAGAATAAATTTTCCTCTAATAGGTAGTTGGAAAAACTTACTTAAATTCAAGCAACCTTTGATTTTCTTATTGTTTCTTCTCTTTTTCTCTCAACCTTATTTTGTTATTTTTTTTTAGGCTTGAAATTATGTAAAGAAAATGAAAAAATATAACACTTCTATATATTTAGTTCATTGGTGAATTTGGCTAAACAAAATAAGTTAAGATATTTTCATTTTAAAACAATTTTAAATAAGCAAAATGTCATTTGATAAACTTTATTATTAATGTAAAAGTCAATATTTTACACGTTAATCATTTCCTGACTTTATCATAATGGTAAATATTTATATTTATATTTAATAATTAATTAATTAAATATAAATATAAATATCTCAAATATATGTATTATATTTACTTTTAAAATCTCAATATATATATTAATGATATATGTCAAATATCACAATTTGACATTTAATTTAATATGTATTTAATAAAATCATACATTAAATATAAATACACATTAATTAGGAAATTACCAAAAGGTCATATTGCATGTATTTTTAGTTTAACCGTTAAATGATTTACAAATAATCAATATTATTAATAAAAGTTGCCCTAGTGTTTTACGGGTATATTTCACTAGTGTGACTCTCTCGTTTCAGGCATATCCATCACAAAATCTAATTTCGTGTCCATAATCTACCCACCAGTAAATTATGACTCACACAGATAAACTCACTGAACCATACAGGTCGAGGTCATTGCATACGTATAATCTTTCCGTCACAGATATCCAGATTATTCCAGAGATATACATATAAATGTTAAATCTCTATAGATAAAATCATGTCAATATTTTATTAGCAATCTCTTAATAACACTTAGAACTCACTTCTGCAGTGAACCATGGGTCCATGGATTTAACAGATTGCTAATTCCATATTAAATACATATGCTCTGTACACATAGCTGACGAACTCTATCTTGACATACACAGGATATCCTGAGGATCAGTCCACACCTAACTAACAGGCGGAGGTCTGACCTTAATGGGTCGCTGACGTGATTGCCATCAAAGTGTGGCGGATATCTCATATATCCACAATGGTATCTCAAGTCAAAGAATCACTATGCTACTCAACTCGATAAGATTCTTATTCACATTTGTGTAGCATATATTAAGAATTTTCAGTGAGTCGTTCAGTATTTATCTGCTATAAACATCTATACGTTTATACGAGTCTCCAAGACTCATGGTTCATTAAGAAACCATTGGAATCCAAGATTCCATACGATATGTACCAGTCTCAATGGGTTTACTTTACTGATCAAGTAATGTAAACCTTGACCATGAACTTTCTAAGAATGACAATGTCATGATACAACTCAATGTCAGTTACGATGCTTTTGCGACAGTATCATAACTAATCATTATAAGGTCAATTACGTCTTTACCATATATAAAATGATGTTATATAATAGAAACTATTTATTTTATTCATAATAAAATGTTATATAAGTATTTACAGGGAAATACATAAGAAAATTGATGCTCCAAGCACACACCCTAACACATTTTCCGTCATTGAGGTCGGTGTACCCGATGGTACAGAATGGGATGTCCAGACACCAAGGGGGAAATCTCCCTCTTTGAGGTCGACATACCTGATGGTGTAAAATGGGTTGGCAAGACACCACAATGACATTCTTCTTCCCCGAGGTCGGCATACCTGATAGTGTAGAATGGTATGGCCAGAAGCCACGGGGGCATTCTCCTTCCCCGAGGTCGGCATACCTAATGGTGCCGAATGTGATGACCAGACGCTACAGGGTATTCTCTCTCCCCGAGGTGGGCATACCCGATAGTGCAGAAATGGATGGCCAGATGCCACGAGGCATTCTCCCTCCCTGATTTCGGCATACCCGATGGTACATAATGGGATGGCCAGACGCCACATAAGCATTCTAACTCCCCGAGGTTGGTATACCTGATGATACAGAATGTGATGGCCAGACGCCACAAGTATTCTCCCTCCCCGAGTTCGACATACTCGATGGTATATAATGGGATGGCCAGACGCCAGAGGGCATTCTCCCTCCCCGCGGTTGACATAACCGATGATACAGAATGGGATGACCAAACATCATGGGGGCATTCTCCCTCTTCGAAGGTCGACGTACCCGATGGTATAAAATATGATAACTAGACGCCACGGGGACATTCTCTCTCCCCAATGTCAGCATACCCGAGCCATTAAACACACACAATAACAAGCATGTATATAAAGGTTTTTATCTGAGAATGGAAGAATTTTACTCATATTTTTGAGATATATTGTCCATCTTACAACTCTTTACGAGTTATTTTAAGAGAGACTCTATCGAAAATATTCTCTCAGCACCTCAGGATTCCAACTAAACAACCCGACGGCATTCGCTATCAGTGCTGGTCGGCCTCCGTAGCCACTTGGTCTATGTACTTGCACATATAGCCATTTTTAACAAGTCTTCCATCTGCTCCCGTAGGTATGCCCCTTGTATTACCGTGCATACAACAAGACAGGTTGTCTTTCTTCTCATTCGAGAACTTACTCGGGTCGGGCTCTGTCTATAGGCCTGTATCCTGGACTTCTGAACTATCTGGGCCAGAGGTCTGTTGATGGGGGTGTACATTGTTCCTCCGGTAATAAGCTTGACCTAGACAGATGACCTTTTCTCCTATACTTGATTACTCGGAGGTACTGACATGAACTCATTCTGCCTCGGGACTGGTCTCCTCATGTCTCTAACCATATCCTGTCGACTTTTCGACCTGAGTATCTTAGTCTTCTTGGTGCCTCATCCTTGGGAAATCTTTTCATCTTCCTCCATTAACATAAACTTCCTTGCATGTTATAAAGTCGCGGCATAATCCGGTATCTCTTGGATCCTCAGGTGCAACCAAAATCTCTCGACCCTGAGAGCTCACTTAAAACTTTCCAAGGCCTCCGAGGACTCATACGTCCGACTTCTAGAACTAGGATGTGATACATATCGACAAAGCTCTTCAAAGACTCGTTATCTGCTTATTTTATCAACCTCAACGATCTCATCATCTTCCATGATAGACACGCCCTTTTTGAAATAACGCATAAAGGATCTCCTCAACTGCTTGAAGCTATTGTTACTCCCTGAGGTCAAATTCATGAACCATAGGTTGACTGGCCTGTCCAAGATCAAACAGAACACCTTGCAAATAGCTTCTTCGACCATTCCCTGAATTTTCATCAACAAAATAAACTTTTCAATATGAGACTTGGTTCCAAGCCGCCTTTATAAATATCCATAGAGGGAATGGTGAATCTTCTTGCAAATTTCTTTGCCATAAGTTCCTCCGTGAAAATGGACAATGCCCTATGTCCTAGTCACCCATTGATCGGTCTTTCATACTTTCCTAGCACTTCCTCATCTCCTTCCGAAACCAACTTTTCATATGGCTCTCGGAGCTAACATGCTCTCGACCTCGGGCTTCCCGATGTCTTCCACCTCGGGAACGGGGTCCTCTATAACTGGGGACTTCATTCCCTTCCTCGGATATCGTCCCAAGTCACTCTCTGTGAAGCATGGGCTGTTGTTGGAGGGTTCTAGAGTTCACTTGCCTTCCTCTTCTTCCCAAAGCTCTCCCACCGACATGGCTCCGATAATGACTACAGATCTCACCTCACGGGTATTTCTCTTCCTATTATCGCCATATCTATCTTCTCTAGTGTCATTTTTCCTTTTACTATCTTTTTTCTTTGGATGAGGCCCGTTTTCTCTTTTTCACCATTTTTATCTTCCAACTTCTCCAACATGGTCTTCATAAATACCTGGGTTGATTATCTCTCCTTCCAAGCTTCTTCCATTTCTTTTCGTCCATCTTCTCTCTCATTTCGTATGGTTTCTTCCATCCACTCTATGGTTGAACCCTCTGAAGATTTGTGGTTCCCATCTCCGACCATCGCCTTACTACGTTTGTTACTTTTTGTTCCTTTCCCTATAGACGGCGTCAACTGTTGATAGATGATTTTAGTTCCAGGGGTAAATCAGGAAAAACTCACCCCTCAAACAATCCTCAATCAAATGTGAATTGGTTTGGTTTAGGGACCAAAAGTAAACTTAGCAAAAAGACGAGAGAACACACAAATAGACAGAGGGTTTAACGTGGTTCAGCAGAATGAATCCAACCTACGTCCACGGGCACAAGGGAAAAAATGAAATTTTTATAACGTGGTCGGATATATTTGACCTGTATATCTCTCAAGCTCGGCTGACCGACCTTTTACAAGCGCACTCTTACACTTAAATATTTTACTCTCTATTACAAATTATACATGACTGAATTTAGCTAACCCTTTACAATGAATTCTTAATCCCTTTATATAGTAGAGAAATTTTACTATTACACTATCCTTGTGACGTCAACCACGTGAATTTACCATCAATGCGATGGCTCACGTCCCCAACTACTCTGCCGAAAGTAACTCTGCCACCTAATATCTCTTTAAACCAAGCTATTATATCCTCTGCTACACGTTACCTCTAGCTTGTAATATGTCATGTCAGACCTCTTTGAAAGGTGTAAGTTCCCATGTAGGGCTTACGTCATTTTATCCTGATCATACCATTATTACCACTTCGGCATGCTCTACCAGGTCAGGAGACAGAAACAACAGTTGTCGTGGCCTACTAAGCCACCAGGTCGGGTCGTTAGTGATGGACCACCTCGGGTCAGCCTTCACATATACTCACACTATCGAATCTGATATCTTCTCATCAGGTCGATTTGGAAGTCATGGACTATCTCGAGTTGGTCTTCACAGATACTCACACTGTCGAATCTAATATCTTCTCATCAGGTCGGGTCGGCAGTCATGGACCACCTCTGGTCGGCCTTCACAGATACTTACATTGTCAAATCTGATATATTTTCATCAGGTCGGGTTGGTAATCATGCACCACCTCAGGTTGGCCTTCACAGATACTCACACTGTCGAATTTGATATCTTATTATCAGGTCGGGTTGGCTGTCAAGGACAACCTTGGTTCGGGCATAAAACGCAAACAAGTCTGGGTTTTTTGTTGGGTCGGACACCTCTGCTACCTAGGTCTAGGCCCCCTTATCTAGAAAGTGAAAATCCATTTATATCCTTCCTCAAGGTTCTGACTTATTGGGGACCGAAAACCACCATCAACAATTTGTATAAACAATAAACATAAAAAATATTTCATTACTTTTATAGGTGATTGCACAAATATTTGAATTAAGTTTACTTGAAAAGTAAATATAAAACTACAAGAGCTTCATGCACTATAAAGATTAAATTTAGAATTAACTTAGCAAAATGAGATAAATATAGTAAAAAGTGATACAGTTTGCAAATGTGATTTATATTTTGGTGACATAGCGTCTTGCACAAAACTATTGCTCATTGTTTTTCTCAGCAGAATGATTGTCGTAAAGATACATATTTTGAATTGGTAAATGATATGTAGATAAAATTTGGATAATTCCAAAATTAGGGGAGATCGCGATCTTCATAACTAATATTCACAACTAACCTTTTTATTAAAGAAATTATAGAAGAAGCTGTAACAAAAACGAAAAAGTTCATGTGCTTTCCAATTATATTTGAAAATTATATAGTGTCTCTCCGAGATAAATGATAGATAAAAATGTGTCAACTATATAATTTCATTGTGCTAGCCAATCAGGAATTGAAAAGATATAAAATACTATTTATAAGATTAAGTCTCAATATAAATATTTGAAGACATAAAACACTAATCTCAACTGAGATAATCTTAAGAAGATTAGGTTAAGTTAAAGAAAATCGAATGAATCTATATAATAAAGATTTCCTATAGAGTAAATATATAAATTATCAAGGGGAATGACTCTAAAACCTATATTTAACGAGTTATTAAAATGAAAACTCAACTTACTTGACTGAAGATTCTAATATATTGGTTCAAATGGATAAATGTAATTTTATCTAATTCAAAATGAGCATTGCATAGTTAATTATTCCTACTAATTTTTATGATGACATGAGTACTGTCTGTCATGATTTAGGGTAAAAAATATTTTTAGTGGTCATTATATCTTGGGAATGGTCTAAGTGGAGTATGGTATGATACTCTTGATACAAGATAACCTATTAGAGTATGAAGTGAGGTCGTTTCTATGTGAATTATTAAGGCTAAATTCTCTAAGAGAACTTAAGAAATTGAGAAATTATTTAGGGCCAAAATGAACATAACCATAAGAATCAAAATGGTCAGAATAAACTGTGATAATCATTATTTAGGTTTACATAAATAGTGAAATAGTTGAAGACTTTGGTACACTACAAGAAATCACACTTTTTGTGGTGAAATTTTAATGGCGAAATATGAATTCGCCATTAAAAATAGTAGTTTTTAGTGGCAATTCATATTTCGCCAATAAAAACGTTAATGTTAGTGGGAAATTTTTATTTTTCCATGCATTTTTTTTTTTTACATTGGAAAATTAACACATCATATTTTTCTAAAAATCTTCATCTTCATCTCACGTCGTAGGTCTCATCTCTTCAGCTCTCAACTCACAACTCTTCAATTTTTGTTAGGCTTTGCTTTTTCCATTATTCAACTCTTCATCTCTCAGCTCTCAACTCTTGAGCTCTTTCATCTTTCAGGTTCGCTTCTATTTCTATTGCTTCAATCTGGGTTTCGTGGGTTTCGATTGAATTGAATATAGAGTGTAGGGGGAATAATACTACTATTCCTAATCAGATTTTTGTTCTTCTGTTGCTCATCCCCTGAGGTTCTTACACGTTTTGATAAGCCAATGGAGTTTTAGTCGGTCTTTCTTTCTACAAGTTCTTTCTTTCCATGTGATTTACGTGAAAGAAAGCTAACTTGTTTGTATAACCATTCTTTTTTCCTCTGAATTTCGATTAGGGTTTTAACTCTTACAATTGGGTTTTAATTACTTTTCAATTAGGTATTCTAGGGTTTTATTAAACTTTGATTTGGTTTGATTTTCCTCTAAATATTGATACGGTATAATGGAATCTTTATGGAAGGAATCCTGAAAAAAGAACGAGTTGCTTTTACTTGATATTTATGATTATTTTCCATATATTGGATCTTTTATTTCTTGAGATTTTTTGCTCAATTAAAGGATATCTGGGAATACGTCATT
This sequence comes from Zanthoxylum bungeanum, assembly GCA_019454045.1. Taxonomy (NCBI): domain Eukaryota; kingdom Viridiplantae; phylum Streptophyta; class Magnoliopsida; order Sapindales; family Rutaceae; genus Zanthoxylum; species Zanthoxylum bungeanum. The sequence continues at coordinate 11,474 of SKCR01015024.1, read as the reverse complement.
TCTATTATAACAGGTTAGTCTGAATTCAATCTGTGTAAAAAAGTTTTAAAGTGTTGCTTTTGCTTTGTTGTAAACACATTTTGTTTTATAGCATTTTGTAGTCTCCATGATACTGACAGTGAAATTCAAACCATGCCCTGGGCAACCATTCTAGAAAAGGTTGTTCTATTACAAAGTTCATAGCAACTCTGCATGGGTAAGTATCTTTTGTTTTTTTTTTTTTACACATGGCATGTTCATTGTGTCAAATAGTGCATGAGAAATTAATTTCTTCAAGTGATGTTATGTTAAGTCTAAGGACGATGATTCTCCTGTTACTGTTGCTGGTATGTGAATTAAACTTGCTTCGATTTGGTGTTTGTGATGTAATAGGTTCGTTTGATTTTTGAATTGCCTTTGTTTTACTCTTTTACTCTGTTTTTGGATATTTTGAAAAGCAAAATTTAAATTGGAACTGCATGAATTTGGAATATATTCACTACTTGATTAGATCGAAGATGCTTAATTTTACATTGGGTTAACATGTTGTAGAAATAATGTATTTGATATGAGATTCTTGAAGACTCGACCAATATATATGACATTTGGATCTCTGTTTGTGCTTGAGAAAATTAGGTAGAATAGTCTCAAACTGCTAGTGATATGAAATCTTTTAGGCATGACACTCGTCTGTTTATTTTTTTAAATGCAATACTGATGTGAGAGTTGGTATTTGCCAAATGGACATTTTAGGAAATGAGGTATGATGGTATTTAAAATTTGATTCAAGCTTGGAAATATTTCAGGATATTTGAAGTGCATAGTAAGTCTAGTTTGTTATGTGTCCAATGTAAGGGAAGATGGTGTGTAGCATGGAGAGTAGAACAATTATCTAATTTAGAACCTGTGGAATTACTGGTTTACTCTACTGTTGTGCATTATATCAGTGTGCTAAATTCAGTTAATTTGAAGCCTGACTCATTTCCAATTGTTTCAAATTTTTGTGATTGGTTCTTTGAGCTTGCGGAACTAGATTGTATTTGAAGTGCCCTTTTGTGTTTCGTGTGTAAACATACTTCAAGCTTTTTTAATAAATGAATTCATATCTCTTCCTATACCTCTCATATTGAAGCCATTCATTTACTTGGCAACCATGAACAACATAAGCTCAAGCAATTATCCTCTATGCTTTCTGTTATGTGATCATTTTCTGACTAGAATTAGTTCCTTTTGCAGAAACTTTTATGTCCGTAGGGATTTCATTTCTAATCCTAAAACATCAAGAAAGAGGCTTTTGGTTTTTAGGTTTGCAATACTTATCCTCTTTTAATTGATGGTCGTTTTTATGGTAGTATATCTCTTCCTAAGGCATGTAGAACAATTTGACAATCATCCAAGCATAGCATCGTCTCAAAGATGCTCAAATTTGTCAAAGTGGATATTTAGGGAATTCAATGAGGTATTATTCTATCTTCCTCTCGTTTATTGAGTTACAGCAACAAAATGCTGAAATCTGAATAATATATACTGATATAATTATTTTCATTCAAATGCAAGGTAACTATTTTTCTGGTTGAAAAAATAGTGGACAAACGAGAAGCTAGTTCATTCGATGAATGGTTTCGTTTTACCATATGTTAAAAGTCTTTTTTGTAGTTTGAAAACAGAATGTAAATTTAGATGTGAGACGAAAAAAATAGCTTTTGATTTTTGAATTATAATTAGTTAATCATTTGTATTTTTAATATTGGAACATAATATGTTTTTTACTTGTAAATACAAAATTCTACTTATATATTTTAATGTATTAAAATTATGTTTTGTATCATTTTATAATACAAAATATCATATAGTATAAAATAGTTTTTTTTCCATATAATTTCACTAAAAGGAACACAGACTACACTTTTACTGGAAAAAATTTCGCCACTAAAAGTCCATTTTTCACCACTGAATTACTTTTAGAGTCTCCAATGGCGAAAAAATATACTTTTAGTGGCGAATTAAATTTTCACCACTAATACATTTGTGTCGCACTTTTAGTTGCGAAATTATATGTCGCCACTAATAGTTTTAGTGGCGAAATTATAGCTTTTAGTGGCGAAAAGCTAGGGAATGTTCAAGGCTAAAAGTTACATATTTCGATATAGTGACATACATTTGATTATTGTCATGTATGTGTGATGAAACGATGAGAGTGTGTGGATTGTGATAGCACCATATTTTCTGTGCTATATCTCGCCACTAAAAATTCATGAGGGAAGACTCTTGAATAACCACTTAAAAAGAAAAAATTATGAAGGAATTTTCTTTATTTTCACACTTTTTATTTTTTAATTTATTCTTTTTCTAACTTTTAAAAAATAGGATTAGTGTGGCTAATGAAAAGAATAATATTCTTTTTATAGCCTAACATAATTCTAGGTTAATCTTAATTAATTGAAAAATCTGAATTACCCGTATTTTATTAAGTTAATTTTGGGTGGGACTAATTTTAAATTCAAATTTTATCTAAATTATTGTTAATAAGATATCAAATATCCTATTATATCTTTAAAAAAAAATAAAGATATAATCAATAGCTAAATATTAATTAAAAATAAATTTTAAATTAATTAAAATATTTAATTCATAATTCAAAGAATTTGAATTTATAAATGGTTATCCCATAATCGTTAATTATGAAAACTATATATTAAACAATTTAATATAACATCAAAGTGAGACAATATATAATTAATTAATAATTACTGCATTAATCAAATAATTCTTAATTATTTAATTATGTAAGTGATTTTATAATTAGACTATCCAATTATAATATGCATTCATCCAGTGTAACGAGATAATATGAAGACCAAATGAACTCACTGATCTAAGCTTCAATAATATTGGGATACTGATTAAACTTCTTTAATTAAATATTCTATATTATTAATTTTAAGTTCCACTAAGAAACTAAAGTTGTACTCTTATCACTGTAGATATATTATATAAGCCGAACTATATCGATGTCCATCAATATAATAATTTCATATAGTTTGACCCTTCACAAGTACTTATAATTAAAGTTGGATCATAATGCCCATCCCCTAAAATTATTTCTTGTACTTTAAGTATCATTGATCCTTTAACAAGTGATTTATTCATAACTATTATTAATTTAATCTTTCTATTAATAACATAAAGACTTTGGCGCTTTAATCGTTAAAGTACCGAATCAACCTTTAATAAAGATACTCATCTACTTCTCGCAATAATGAGTGGATTCCATATTTATGTAAAACGTTCGCAGTACATATTGAAGCATGTCTATAAAGTACAAAGTTATTGATTGTGAATGCTGCACATATCGCATCCATGTAAATCAAAGGGCATAGCCTGACATGTAGAAGTTCATAGTACACTCAGGATTTAGAAAAACTTATATATGATCATCTAGTAGTCAATTATGAATTTCTTTATCTAACAAATATTGAAGAAATTCATTTTTGTCTGGGTTCAGATGATCACATCATATTATATACCTCTATTCTCATATCAGACGTGAAAAGATCCTGAATCAAAGTCGTCACATTTATATATGGACTGCAACTATAGATATACCATAAAAAAATACCAATATTTATTTGCTATATATGGATTAGTTTCGATTACTGATTTTAGACTTAAATCCTTTTGTATATGACAGTCATACACTAAGTTTGAGACTATATGAGTAATCAATGATATTATTAACAATTCATAATATGTGAATTCTTCAAAATAATACGAATGAATGAAACTTACTTTATTAATAATCTATTTATATAATACAGGATGTTCTATGTCATAAATCCCAGCACACATTTACATTTAAATTATGGAAATGTATAATGTTATGTCAATTTAAATAGTTATGGTTTATTTTAAACCATTGATCAAATTTAAATTTTGATCCAACGATCATGAAGGGAAAAAGTGCTTTGAAAAATTACAATAATTCAATGGAATGTGTTTCTTCAAAGATAACCATTCATCTTCTATATATAGACCATGTTCTACCTTAATTAAAAAAAATGGTGAAAAATACTTTACTTAAATAAAATTCAAGAGAGAGGTTCAAATCAAAATTGGTTTATTATTCTTATTGTTTGGCGTGCTCATACATGAAGTGATCATTGTATCTTAAGAAACGACAACTAAGAACAATAAGTATTGTAGTGGGGTTGAAATCATCTTTGGACTGAGAATCAAATTCTCACATCGATCAAACTTGCATTCAAATTGAATTTTCAATTTCTATATTTAATTACTTATTTTGATGTTGGTAGAGTTTTTACTTCAAATAAAATATGCAAAAAAACCAATATGCAACACTAATTTTTCCTACATTCTACTGATTAAAGCTTTATAACAGGTTTTTACATCTTAGCTAGATAACTGTCTTTATATCTCTTTGGATGATTCTCTTATTTCTAGGCATAGTAAGAAACAAAGTATTGTAACATGTTCTAGTACTGAGTCTAACTACCATGTTGGTGTTGACGATACATAAGAAGCCATTTGGCTTCACTTATTACTTCTTAAAATGGGCATCACTCATTTTGGTACCACACCTCTTTATTATGATAACCAAAGTTTCATTTATATCATTTATAATGATATATACCATAAGCACACAAATTATTGATGGTGATTTTTGTGACAGTTCGACAAGGGTAGAGATGAGTTTTCTCCTTTTGGAAGGACGAATGTTCTGAGGGTATTGGTTACTCCTCGGCCATGCATGGTGTTCGGACTCGATTTCCCGGATCTGGCCGGCCAGATAACACAGCATGATACAAGTCGCAAAGACTGACAACATCAGAGCCGAGACCGACCACTTTAGCTTAATAGATCGGTTCAGTTCTACTCTTTCCTCCAGGGTCGGGATAATGGGCTCGAATATTTTCGGTTAGTTCAGAAGTAGTTGGGATAGTTTCGTGCACGGTTTTGGCCATCCTCATTGCACCCGATGTTTGATCATGGCAGTTTATACTTTTCCCTCTGACATGTATGAGAGATCTTTACAGGCTAGCATCATGATTATTGAGTATGGCATTGTATTTTACAGTATGATGTGACATGAAATCAGATAGTAGGTTTTACTTTCGGTGAGGTAGTTGGGGCAGAGAGCCCATCAATCAGCTAGAAATTACGTGGCTGACGTTATAAAGATATGAGAGTAATATCATATATTCATTAGTATATAAGGGGAGGTGATGTGATCTCATTTGTAAGGGTCGGAAAAAATTTTATTTAAGAATTAATTGTAAGAAACGCTATAAAGAGAGCACACAGCTCGGTTTTCTTTAGACCTTTTTAAAAAGTGGTCGACCGAGCTAGTTTTGATAATAGCCCCACTTTGTGTCCATGGACGTAGGCTGGATTTGCTCCGCCGAACCAAGTTAAACCCCTTGTCGATTTCATGGTTGTTTTGTCTTTTGCTATATTTACTTTTGGTATCCCATAACCAAACAAATTCAAGTTTGAATGTGGATTGTCTCGGGAGCGTTATCTTGAAACTGCCCCTGAGACGAAAATCACCTCTCAATAGTTGGTGTCGTCTTTGGGGAAAGAGTTAGAAGCATCTTGCATGGTAAGACAATGGCATAAGACAAGAACCCTAGATCGTCGGAGAGTTTAACAACTAAGTGGATGGAGAAAATGGAAGAATTAGAGGAAAGAAAAGGGAGCGAGCGGAAGTTGGTCAAAGTATGAGAAATGAAAGGAAGACAAGCCAACCTCCATGAAGGCCATGATGGAAAACTGGAAAGGCTGCAAAAGATAAACGATGAAAGGTTGAAGGACTGATTCAGGAAAGAATTGAGAAAATGGGAAGAAAACATGAAGGCATATAAAAGAGATGGTCAGGATGGAGAAGCAACCTTCTCCTTCACGGAAGAGATGTTGTCAGCAGTATATCCCAAGAATGTGAGTAAGATTTATTCTTTCTTAAATAAATATTTGTTTATGCTTGTTCATTATGGCCCACATAGTGGCCGATATGTGTTTTTATGGCTCGGGTCTAATTTCGTACCATCGAGTTCTATTTTTTGATTTGTTTTATGGCTCAGTCTTCTTTCGTACCGCCGAGTCTGATTTATTTTGATGCCTCAGGTATGCTTTCATACCGCCGAGTCTGATTTTTTGATTTGTTTTGATGGCTCGGGATTGCTTTCGTACCGTCGAGTCCGATTTTTTTTTTGATTTATTTTGATGGCTCAGGTCTACTTTCGTACCACGAGTCTCATTTGTTTTGATTTATTTTATGGCTCGGGGTGTTTTCGTACCGCCGAGTTCAATTTTTTTGATTTATTTTGATGGCTCGGGTCTGCTTTCGTACCGCCGAGTCTGATTTATATTATGGCTCGGGTCTGCTTTCGTACCGCCGAGTCCGATTTGTTTTGATGGCTCGGGTCTACTTTAGTACCGACGAGACCGATATGTTTGATGGCTCGGGTCTGCTTTAGTATCGCAAGGCCAAGGTGTTTGATGGCTCAGGTTTAATTTAGTACTGCCAAGACTGATGTATTTTGATGGCTCTGGTCCGCTTTAATACCACCGAGGCCGATATATTGTATGACTCATGTATGTTTTAGTATGGCTCGGGTCTGTTTTAGTACCTTCGAGGCCGATATGTATGATGGCTCAGGTCTGCTTTAGTACCGCCGAGGCCGATGTGTTTGATGGCTCGGGTCTGCTGTAGTACCGTCGAGGCCGATGTGTTTGATGGCTCGGGTCTACTTTAGTACCGCCAAGGCCGATGTGTTTGAAGACTCGAGACTACTTTTGTACCGCCGATGTCGATATGTTACATGGCTCGGATCTACTTTAGTACCGCCGATGCCGATGTGTTTGATGTCTCGGGTCTGCTTTAGTACTGCCAAGATCGATGTGTTTGATGGCTCGGGTCTACTTTAGTACCGCTGAGGCCGATGTATTTTGATGGCTCGGGTCTGCTTTAGTACCGCTAATGTCAATGTATTCTACTACCTCGGGTCAGGTTACGTCCCACCGAGTGGGTTATCGTCGGTATGGGGTTAGAGCATCTCCCTCATGGCCGACTTTTAGTTGGTCCGGGGAGGTAACATTCCCCCGGAGCTAAGTATTCTAATACCTCGAGATCGGGTTACGTCCTACCAAGCGGGTTATCATCGGCATAGAGTCAGAGTATCTCCCCCGTGGCCGACTTTCAGTTGGTCCGGGGAGGTAACATTCCCCCGAATACAAGTATTCTGCTACTTCTGGGTCGGGTTACGTCCCACGGAGCGAGTTATCATTGGCATAGAGTGGGAGCATCTCCCTCATGGCCGGCTCTCAGTTGGTCCGGGGGGTAACATTCCCACGGAGCCAAGTATTCTACTACCTCGGGGTCGGGTTACGTCCCACCGAGTGAGTTATCATCGGCATGGGGTCGGAGCATCTTCCCATGGCCAGCTCTCAGTTGGTCCGGGGAGGTAACATTTCCCCGGAGCCAAGTATTCTGCTAGGGTGGGCATCGGATCGGATCCGATCCGATCCGATCCGATTCGATCCGATTTGATCGGATCGGATCGGATCCGATCCGATTAGAATATCCGATCGAATCCTGTTGGTCCGGTTCGACGGATTTCGGATCGGATCGGATAAAATCCGATCCGATCCGATCCGATCGATTTTTTTTTTTTTTTTTTTATATGCAAAATAAAGTCGTTACATATTAAATAAAATAAAAAAATTTCGATCGATCGATCGGATTTTATCCGATCCGACTCGATTTTTTTTTTACTCAAACCCACCGAATTCGGATCGGATCGGACCAATCCGATCCGAAATAGGATGATTTCGGATCGAATTGGTCCGATTCGATCCGATTCGAATTCGGATCGAACCAATCCGATCCGATCCGATCCGATCCGATAATTATCGGATCGGATCGGATCGAGTTCGATAACTTGATTCGATCCGATCGAATCAAACACCGTGGGCATTTCGGATCGGATCGGATTCGGATTCGGTCCGATCCGATCCGAATCCGATAATGCCCACCCTATATTCTGCTGCCTCAGGGTCGGGTTACGTCCTACCGAGCGGGTTATCATCGGTATAGGGTCGGAGCATCTCCTTCATGGTCGGGTCTCAGTTGATCTGGGGAGGTAACATTCCCCCGGAGTTAAGTATTTTACTACATCGGGGTCGAGTTATGTCCCACTGAGCAGGTTATCATCGGCATGGGGTCGAAGCATCTCCCTCATGGCCTGATCTCAGTTGTTCTAGGGAGGTAACATTCCTCCAGAGCCAAGTATTCTGCCATCTAGGGTGGATCATCAACGACTCGAGGTTAGAGCACTCACATCATGGCCGGATTCAAATTGATCGGGATCGAAACTTCTCCTTATTTTCAGAGTATGAAGAATGAGTTTGCAAGTGATGGGCATTTAAGAAGTTATAATGGCTTGTGCTTTCCAAGAGATGGTAATAAGAAGGGAAAATGAGGTATTTGCTTCAAGTTGGAGAAATCATTTGAAAGGACATCAGAATTCTCGTCTACCAAGCAAACGAAAATGTTGAGGACGACCTGACTGAAAGCAGAGGTAGTTTTGTATGGTTCCAAGACGACCACTAACTAGTGGTGTCACATTTTCGATTTTATAGTTCCCGATACCAACTCGTACACTTGTTGGAACCGAGAACTAGGGAACAGATGTTGATAGTGATTTTTGTGACAAGACATTTGAATAGTTTGGCATGGGTAGAGATGAGTTTTCTCCTTTTGGAAGGACATATGTTCTGAGAGTATTGGTTACTCCTCAGCCAGGCATGGTGTTTGGAACCGGTTTCCCGGATCTGGTCAATCAGATGACACAGCATTATACAAGTCTCAGAGACAGATAATATCAAAGCCAAGACCGACCACTTTAGCCCGTTATCTCAGTTCAGTTCTACTCTTTCCTCCCGGGTCAAGATAATGAGCTTAGATATTTTGGGTCAGGTCGGAAGTAGTTGGGGTAGTTCGGTGCACAGTTTTGGCCATCTCATGACACCCGATGTTTGATCATGACAGTTTGGACTTTTCCCTCTGACATATATGAGAGATCTTTACAGGCTGGCATCATGATTATTGAGTACGGTAGTGTACTTTACGGCGTGATGTGACAGGATATCAGATAGTAGGTTTTACTTTCGGCGAGGCAGTTGGGGTAGAGAGCCCGTCAATCAGCCGGAGGTCTGCGTGGATGACGTCATAGAGATATGGGAACAGTGTCGTATATCCGTTAGTATATAAGGGGAGGGTGATCTCATTTGTAAGAGTTGGAAAAAATTTCATTTAAGCATTACTTGTAAGAAACGCTACGAAGAGAACAAACAACTCGGTTTTCTTTACACCCTCTTGAAAAAGAGGTCGGCCGAGATAGTTTTGGTAATAAAAGTAACACCCCACTTTTTGCCCGTGGACGTAGGCTGGATTTGCTCTACCGAATCACGGTAAACCTTTTGTCAATTTCGTGGTTGTTTTATCTTTTGCTATATTTGCTTTTGGTCTCCCATAACCAAACAAATTTAAGGTTGAAAGAGCATTGTCTCGGGAGAGTTATCTCGAAACTGTTCATGTGATGAAAATCACCCATCAACACAAATCATATTGAAACCGACTATCATTTTATTCGTGAACATATCATTGAGGGCACTGTTCAACTTTACAAAAATCCTTCCGAAGATTAGCTTGATTATCTCTTTACCAGTCCTCAACTTCCAAGTTGGCTTCGTGAATTAATTTCAAATCAAGATCTAATCTCTATTATAGTACAAAAAATCTCCTATATTACAATTCTAAAATCTACATGATTAATGTACATAATTAATATTATTTCTTTCTTTTTGTGTTTTATATTACCTAAAAAAAAAAAAAACCGTATTATTATGAATTCAAATTATGAATTCAATAATCTTACAATAATACAAAGCCTTTCTATTCATACAAAAAAAATATAAGTTCTTCTCTTGAAAGTACCACTAACGAAAAAAAAAATGTTTATATCGCATTCAGTAACTCGATATGTGCGTCAATATAGAAAAAAATTTGCAAATATATGTTGCTTAGTATCCTTGGAAGATAGGCGGAGGTGGTGATGGTACAAGTGACCAATGTTTTGTGGGAGGATGAATTCCTCATGTGGAGGAACAGTAGAAGGAGGAGGAGATGCAATTGACTTCCGTGGTGGTGATTGAACATGTGGCGGTGGGGAGTTGATAGGAGGTGGTGGAGAAGAGACCGGTGGGGATGGAGAATTGACTGGTGTTAGTGGAGGTAAAGTTAGGGGTGGAGACTGGACCAATGGAGAAGGTGAATTTGGTGGAGGTGAAGGTGGGGGTGGAGATTGGACCGGTGGGGGAGGTGAAGCGGGTGGTGGTAAATGTGGTGGTGGAGGCTGAACTAGTGGAGGAGGTGAAGCTGGTGAATGTGAAGGTGGTGGTGGAGACTGAACCGGTGGAGGTGGTGAAACCTGTGGAGGAGAAGGTGGAGGCGGAGACTGGACTGGTGGGGGTGGAGACTTGACCGGCGGGGGAGGTGAAGGAGGCGGTGGAGATTGGACTGGTGGTGGAGGAGATGGTGGGGTTACAGTTTTGACTGGTGGAGGTGCATATTGAACTGTAGGAGGTGTTGAAGTTGATGGCGTTGGTGCTTGAGGCACTGGGGCGGATGGTTTTGGTGGTTCCGGTGCAGGCGAAGATGGTTTTGATGGTGTGGGTGCTACTGGTTTCCATGTTTGTGGTGTAGGTGAATCAACTGGTGGCTGCTGTTTTGGTGGCACTGGTATTGGACCTGTTGGTGCAGGTGTCGAAGGCTTATGAGTGGGAGAGGATGTGGGTGGCTGCATCACATACTTTGGAGGGGCCTCCTTCTCGCGGGCTACTTTAGTTGGTGGTGGTGCTGTTGTAGGAGCAACTGGTGGCGATGGCGTTGGTGTAGGTGTCCCGGGCTTATGAGCTGGAGGATGTGGTGCTGATGGTGTTGGATGAGCTGCTGTAGGTGTCTTTGGTTCTGATGCTGGTGCCGGTGTCGATGGCTTAGGAGTTGGAGCAGAAGGTAGAGAGCTTGTCCCCGAACCCGGACACATATCTTTGCTACAATCAACAGTGTTGTTAACCACTGGGTAACATTCATCAGGCAACTTCTGCTCCGGTCTCTCTGCTAAACAATTGCCCATGTCATTGAATACAACGTTATTGCTTGAACCTGTAATACATTCTTTACCAATTCCCTGGAAATAATTATCAGAGAATGTGAAATTCAATAAGTTTGGCAACTTGCAAATTTCATCAGACACAAATCCTGTTAGCACATTGTCTGAAATATCCAATCTCATCATATTCTTCAAGTTTGAAAAACTCTGCGGTAGATTTCCATGGATTTTGTTAGATCGGATATCAAAAACTGTCAAGTTATTATACGATCCAAGGCCAATCTCCGATGGTATACAACCGGTAAG